>BQNB010001793.1:0-44033 GCA_026074375.1 Tanacetum coccineum | reverse complement strand
CCGACAAAGTCGAGGTTCCCAAAGAAGCATGGTGAATACTAGCTTGAAACAGCTTAAACGCCATCTTACTGGATTTGACTAGGTTGTTAAAGAAAGAACCATGGCCACAGCTATCACTAAGGGCACGTGGGGGTTTGAGCACACAAAGGCTTGTTTTAGAGATGAAATTATTCCATTTATAAAAGCATTAAAGGATATCTTCAATAACTTCAATCAATACTTAGTTGATGAACTTGCTGATGTCCAAACTACCTTTTATCAAATGGAACAGGCTGTTGAACAACATCGCTTGGAGTCCAGAACTTTCGAAGTAAAAATGAATGAAGTTTTGACTGAAAATGAACGACTCTTAGCACAAGCCATTGATAATGATATTGTGAAAACTGTTGTGAATTTGTATGTGAATGATGGTTGTGAAACTGTGAACGAATGTCAAAAGTGTCTCCAACTAGAGACTGAGCTTCTCATCAAAAAGGATTTTGTTGATAAAGAAACTTATGATGAACTTTGTAAAAGTTTCACAATTCTTGAAAAACACTGCATTTCTTTTGAATTGATTACTCACCATAGAACAAGAAATTATTCAAAACAGAAAAAAAGTATTTACAAATCCAAATAAAGCACGCAAGTTTTTAATCAGCCTATTTGAATTAAAATGATTTAACTCAGTCCAAGGAGAAAGACACATTCATCGTGAAGTTGAAGAGAAAATTAAGTCTTAAAAGGAAATGTGTGATAATAATTACGTCAAAATGGAGCAGGAGTAATTGAAGACTCATTAACATTGAATGGAACGATCGAGTTGGGTCAAAACTTGGTTGCTGAGAAAAAAAAAAATGGAAAAAAAACATTATTTTTTATTTATGAAGCAACTTATAACACACTTTATGACTCAATAAAACCAGCACTGTGTTCAATCAAAAGAACGATGTGATGCGTTAACTTATACAAGGACAAACCTAAAGTCTGTGGAAAATTTCAAATTTAATAAAGCTAAATTCAGGAACAATGGATTGTCCTAACAGCTCTAAAAAATGAATTAAGGAAACTTAAAGGAAAAGCTTTAGATAATGATGCTATTAAGACCCACTCTGTTGATCCGAAAAGTGTCATTAAGAATTATGAGAGGAACCAAACACTTCCTAAATTGTTTTGAATATAATTGACATCTCACTCTGCCTAAATTAAGCACAATACTCAAAGAATGCTTTGGGTCCTTAGGATATAGTCGAGACATAGAAAAGAAAAAATTATTCCTCAATATCCACATTTAGAGTCTGCCTTTTAGGTATGAAAATACCAAAGTCAATCATGAATTGCTTGTCACACATCAGATAGACTGCCTAGCAGATCACAATCTAACCTCATTATAGCTGTTACACCTAGGAACAAAGACAAGAAGGTTAGGTTTGCCGAGCCACTCACATCCTTAGAAAACACAAAAATAGACTCGACTTCAAACATAGTTTCTAACAAGCGTGTGTTGCAGTTCTTACAGGATTAAGACGTTTCTACAAGTGAGCGGATCAACAACCATCAGGCAATACCAAGAAATGATAAGATTCAGCGACCACGCAAGTAGTAATTAAGTCGAGTATAAAGAAAAACTACACCTAGAGAACGTTAAATCCAGTTTTTGAATAAAAAGAATGGCATTGTTTTTAAGCTAATGGATCGCGTCTGTGCAAACATTCGAAAGACACAGATAATTTATAATTATGTCTGAATTAACTGTGATGATTGCATCTTCTGATAAGCTGTGGTTCTAGGTTCTATTAATGATGTGAATTTCAATGCCAAACCAAAAAGAAAAAGTCTAAGAAAGAGATTTGGAAACCACATTAAGAGTGTTCACTAAAGATGGGAAAACAATTGGAGACCTACCGGTCGACCTACACTTATTTTAGAAAGAAATGCGTGCCCTGTTAACTAGAGATTAATTACCACTACTAATGAAGCCTTTTAGGAAACCAATGGTTTCTATAGAATCTGAAACTTCCTAAACAATGTGTAACATGTATATTCAAGAAACTAGGAAGAATAAGAATACTTATTCCGTTATAGCAAACCTAATGGTTGTAAAATCTATATCAGCTAACACAAAGGAACCATGTAAATCCTGGGAATCCATCCACAAATTTCCAATGTTCCATCTTCTTCTCTTATTGATTCAGGTGTCAAATCGTCCTCTGTAATTTGGACGTCCGGTTTCTCGAATGCACATGACCTGGAGATCGCTCTCGCATCTCACCAACTTCGTCAGCAAAATTCTTGGGTTACTGTTAAAATACATAAATGATCAATGCAAAGATACTGGGTTTTATGTAGACTATCAGATTGGGAAAGTTTACACTTGTAAGGGTTTATACATTAAGGACTATGGGCATAATCTAATTCAGTGGGCAATTAGTGATTCCAACTTTCGAAGTGCTATCTCTTCAAACGACACCAGTTCGCAAACTAAAGGTGTCTAATTATTAACAGTGATCACGTAGTGGAACAATCTTTATACACATCTTACTAGAAATATGATTGCGACCCGGTCCTATATTCCTGTCTTAGTTCAAAGGCCCTAAAGACCAAGTCTTGTATGCCATCGTTCGACTATCTTCATTTAAAACTTAGTGTTCTATAATCAATCTTGCTAGACATGGACTAGTTCGAGGTCTCCCTAAACTCAAAGTTTGGAAAAGGACATTGTTTATCTGTCATGTGCATGTAGGCAAAAGCACGAAGAAACCCCCACAAACCCAAATCTGAGTACAAACCCAGATCACGAAAAACTCAACCTGTTGCATATGGATCTGTGTGGACCCAATGCTGTCTGCTAGTGTAAATGAATAAGTACATCTCATTATTGGTTGACGATTACTCCTGATTTACATTGGTAGAAAGATCCTATTCGATCAAGATGAAGCACCAACATTTATTATCCAACTTTTTTGAAGATAATCAAGTACGACTTAAGGAAACGACCGACGCATCAAAACATAGAAATGGAACAGAAGTTTTGTTAATCAGACATTGGCTTGTAATATTATAATACGAAGGTTTACACTCTCATGAAACATCTGTTGCTCGCTCTCTACAGCAAAAAGGGTGTTGTTGAAAGACGAAATCGTACGCTAATTAAGGCAGCCCGCACTATGTTAATTTATGCAAAAGCTCCTTTGTTTCTATGAGCCGAAGCGGTTGCTACAACATGTTATACCCAAAATCGTTCCATGATACGCAGTCGTCACGATAAAACACCATATTAACTTCTGCACAACAAACCTCCCGACCTATCGTATCTTCATGTGTTTGGTGCACTCTGCTACCCAATGAATGATAGCGAGAATTTGGGCAAGTTACAACCAAAGGCCGACATTGGTATTTTCATTGGCTATGCACCCACAAAGAAAGCATTTTGTATTTACAACAGACGTACCAGACGAATTATTGAAACCATTCATGTTGACTTTGATGAGCTGACTGCGATGGCTTCTGAACACAGTAATTCAGGACCCGCTCTTCATGAGATGACTCCTGCGATAATCAGTTCAGGACTCGTGCCAAACCCTCCTTCTTCAACACCATTTGTACCACCTTCGAGATCTGACTGGGATTCGTTGTTTCAACCAATGTTTGATAAGTTATTCAATCCCCTATCCTATGTTGATTTACCAGCACCTGAAGTTATTGCTCCTATTCTTAAAGTAGTTGCACCTAAACCTGCTGTATCAATTGGCTCACCTTCCTCAACTACAGTTGATCAAGATGCACCATCACCAAATATCTCTCAAACAACACCTGAAAATCCATCTCTCGTCATCTCTAACGATGTTGAAGAAGATAATCACGATATTGAAGTTGCACATATGGGTAATGATCCGTACTTTGGTATTCCAATTCCAAAAGTTACTTTTGATCAATCCTCATCATCGGATATTATTCATACAATCGTGACTCCCGATCACCAAGTTTCTGAACACAATAGCAAATGGATTAAGGATCATCTACTTGAGAATATAATCGGTGAACTCGATAGACCAGTTTCCACTTGACTGCAATTACATGAGCAAGCTCTTTTCTGTTACTACGATGCTTTCCTCACTTCTGTTGAACCCAAGACATATAAAGAAGCTTTGACTCAATCTTGTTGGATCAAAGCAATGCAAGAAGAGCTTAATGAGTTCGAACGACTTGAAGTATGGGAGCTCGTACCTCAACCAGATAAAGTTATGGTTATTACTTTAAAGTGGATCTACAAAGTGAAGCTAGATGAACTGGGAGGTATCTTAAAGAATAAAGCTCGGTTAGTGGCTCGTGGTTACCGTCAAGAAGAGGGAATCGATTTTGAAGAGTCTTTTGCTCCGGTTGCAAGATTAGAGGCTATAAGGATTTTTCTAGCATTTGCTGCTCATATGAACATGGTCGTCTATCAAATGGATGTGAAGACTGCGTTTCTGAATGGTAATCTGCGGGAAGAGGTTTATGTTAGCTAGCCGGATGGGTTTGTGGATAAGGATCACCCCAATCACGTGTATAAGCTAAAGAAAGCTCTTTATGGGTTGAAACAAGCTCCACGCGCATGGTATGATATTATGTCTTCATTCATGATATCCCAAGACTTCTCAAAAAGCTCAGTGGATCCTACTCTGTTCATTTGTAGGGAAGGCAAGGAACTACTTCTGGTACAAATTTATATCGATGATATTATCTTTGCTGCATCTACACCTGAACTGTGTGATCTATTTGCTAAAATCATGTGTTCAAAATTCAAGATGTCAATGATGGCCAAAATCTCATTTTTATTAGGACTACAGATTTCTCAAAGTCCCAGAGGCATCTTTATTAACCAGTTAAAATATGCCCTTGAATCTTTAAAGAAATACGGTTTTGACTCTTGTGACCCAATGGATACTCCAATGGTGGAGAAATCCAAACTGGATGAGGATAAAGAAGGGAAAGCCATAGATCCGTCACCATATCGTGGTATGATTGGCACCCTCCTCTATCTTACAGCCAGTAGACCTGACCTACAATTTGTTATATGCATGTGTGCCCGGTATCAGGCTCGCCTACCGAAAAGCACTTAAAAAAGGATCTTTCGGTATCTAAAAGGAACCGTACATCGGGGACTATGGTATCTGAAGGATTCTTCGATTGCTCTAACAACATTTGCAAATGCGGATCATGCTGGTTGTCAAGATACACGTCGTAGCACTTCTGGTAGTATGCAACTTTTGGGTGATAGACTTGTTAGTTGGTCGTCTAAAAGGCAGAAAAGCGCTGCGAGCTAAATATATTCCTTTGTCAGGCTGTTGTGCTCAAATCCTTTGGATGAGATCACAACTTACGCTAAGGCGCTGGATTCAATAAAATTCCAATGTACTGTGATAACAAATGCACTATTGCCTTATGCTGCAATAACGTTCAACGTTCTAGGTCGAAGCATATAGACATCAGATTTCACTTTATCAAAGAGCATGTTGAGAATGGGGTGACCGAACTTTATTTTGTCAATACGAAGTATTAGCTGGTGGATATCTTCACTAAAGCCCTTGCAAAAGAAAGAATTGAATTTCTTATCAACAAGCTGGGAATGCAAAAAGTTTTAACCCGAGACTTGAAACAATAGAGGCGTTTGGCAGATGAAGTTGATGAATAGTGGTGGTACCTATTCAAATATCCTGTATAATATGTATCTATACTTAAAAACCAAAAAGATTTTTTCATTTTTTAGAAATTTTTTATAAAAACAAAATACAAAAATATAAAATTCATAAAATCAAAGAAAAAATTAAAAAATGTGAAAATATAAAAAGAAATAATAATGGCATGTCTTCTGAAAATCGATAACATTTACGGTCTTAGAAATGTCATTCAATAATGATACGAGGCTGTAAATGAAGTTCGAGCAGAAGTTTCAAATGTTTTTAAAACATGCCAAATGGCTTGCTATTATTTCAGATAGCAACCCGGTCATCATCTTAAAGGCAAGTATTTCAAAAAGAAAACATGTCCTCTTAACGGGAATTTATTCTCGGGCATGGTCTACTTAATGACCATGCAAAGGCTTGTGTTTACTTTGCAACACAGCTCGTGCTTCCTATATCAAATAAGTGTACGTTTCAATGCATGTATTTGTTAAAATAAGAGAAATCTTATTTTTATTGGTAAAAAGTTGTCTTCACAATGAATCAGTGTTTTCAGTAATCACAAAAAGATTTTCAAAGACAATTCGACCACTCACACAATGACAACAGCTCTTTAAATAGAAAACGGGTCATTATTTGAGGGGGAGAAATCGTCATCAAATAATCTTTTAAAACGGTCTTTCAAAATAAGTCACGGAATAAACGAATAAAGTTTTTGATAATGACGGATTACAATTTAAAGGGGAGTTAATTTATATTAATTACAAGGGCTTTAAATGTCATTTGGTTTAAACTTTAGGGACTTATTTTTAATGTAAGACTTAGTGAATTCAGGCTTTAAATGACATTCGATCAATATTGCCAACACATCATAGTTGTAAAAGACTTAGGATTGTTAGGAAATAATTAACTAGTTTTAATAGCCTTGAAGTTGATTCTCATAGGATAGATCTAAGCTTAGTTATACCTTAAACACAATCTCAAGTATGTGTGCGTACAAGGTTTTGCTGATTTTGAGGTGTCGAAACCAGCAAGAGGGGAAGGTGTATAGTAATACTTTGATAGAGTCCATGGCCTTCTTTTGAGTCACCTTATTTGAATTTTAGAGCCTTTCATTGTTTCTTTCGGTGCACTATTTCAATCACATGATAGAAGAGACATCTCGTCTTTAGTCAGTAAGCATCATTTATTCCCCAGTGGTAGTGTTAGGAGTATAATTATTTAAAACGTGAGAAGAATTCTGTCTGTTTATTATGTTTTAACCCGACACGGTTATACTTTAAGCTTCTTCTTAAGAAGAATAGAATATATTAGTAATGTGGCTTTAAGAATGTACACTAGACGTATTGTCATTTAAGAACGTGTGGAAGATCTACAATTAGGAGTCGAAAGCTACCAAAAGAAGATCAACCTCTCAAGGCCAGACTCATACCATTCCGATCTCAGAAAAATGACTCCCTACACCGCTTACCTTGATATCCAAGGCATTATCTATCAAGATGACATGAACAAAAACCGTCTGATGCGCACTGAGGAACTTCACAAGTTCAGTGATGACACACTTAACCATGTTCGTACTACTCTCAATGATATCGCCACAGGGATTCAGATGGACTACTTGCCAAGGAGAAACTGGAGTAAGCAAGACAAGCAAAGAGTTCGTGTGATGATCAATGCCATTGATAAGAAGCTCAGAGATCAAAGGTTGATGCGAAGCTTGGAGAAGTTTGTTGGTGGAAGACCTTATGGGGGAGACCTTCGGCTGCTGGAAAGGACCATATGATTTATCATATGATGTCCTCATCATAACAGGTCAAACCTCGTGTAGACTTAATGGTGATAATAAGGAGTGCTCGAGTAAAAATTTTTCAAGAATTTCTTAGTAAATTTAAAAATTTTAAATTATTGTACTCAGCACTGTCTTATATACCCTCAAAAATTGAGGGGGATCATTAAAATGTTCCTAGTAGATATTGTGTAACATTTTGTCCCTAAACGTTTAATCAATTCATATCCAAAATATCAACGGATTAACATTTTGGATAAAGGGAGAAAATGTGATTAAATTTAACCTAACTTGTATTGAAATGTGATCATATAAAATGGACTCAATGCACTCTACACATAGCATGTACTATGATTACGATGCACATGTTAAAAGGGAGCTTTTAGTGATGATGAAAAACTTTTAAAGTGTAAATATTTTGATATTTATATCAAACACTTTGATTGAACTTTTTCAATGATTTTGGAAGGATTGTGATGGAATACACAAAAGACCGACCATGTACTTAAATTTATGGAGTTGTGAGGTGGTTAGGCATAGGTATTCAAATCCCATGATCCAGCCAGAATCGGAGGGATCTACCCAGGGATATCCACTAGATAGATTAGTGTAGAAGTCCTTAGGTGTGATTAAAAAAGAGAAGAAAAGGGAAATAAGCGAATTGAGATGGTAATAAACTAGAACAAACCCATCAGGTTGTTAGTTATGAAGTCTAGATTAAGCATTGAATGGGGTTTAAGAATGAAAAAAAAAAAAATAAAAGTAAGGATAAAGGGTTTGTAAAGAAAGAAGCATCATACACTAGGCAGGAACGGGGGTCAATACATTAACACTGTCAGAAACACTAGGTGTTGTCTGACATTGGAAGATGTCATGGGGGGGTGGGAGGGTGGGGGGGGGGGGGGGGGGGGGGGGGGGGGGACCCATCTGTGACGCTATGCACAACCCTCCCTAGCCACTCAAGGTCTCTCAAAAGACTCTTGTTTCATTTCTCACAGAGATTACACGCATTTCTATCGACTTTCTCACTCCAAGTTAGTTGATATTGAAAAGGTGGCAGTCTGCTCCAGCCTCCGATCACTAAAACAAAGTGCACTATTGAGTCTAGAGCCAAAAGATATCATCCATAAATCTCATTAGGACACGTGTAAAAATTATGCTTGCTATCTCACACAATGTGAATAACGAGAAAATATAAAGAGTCCTACGCATTATCCTTGTGATTTTGCCAAAACATCTGAGTGATACTTAAGTATTCACAATGAAGATGGAAATCCTGCTTGAGCCAACATCAAACAAGCTCATGGTAGGTGACTTGTGTGATTCTATACGAATCAAACTTGTGCAATTATAAGAAAACGGAGGTGCAGATTCTATAAAGAATCAAAACTTGTTCTAGGAAAATGGATCAACGGCTGTTAATGAATTTTTGAAATGATTAAACCTCTCGGTGCTGTACAAAAACACTTTGCAAGTGATACACGATTTCGATTTCAATCAATTTTCTTTATTTCAATCGGGGAGATAGTTACTCGCTGGTGTTCACTCTCTATCGTGCTGTTGCTTTGAGACGTTCTAATAATGAGAACATGGGAGTTTGATGAATCTAATACACCATTCTACTTCGATTTTGATGTTAGAAAGATTTTATACTTCAGTGGAAATATGTCAAGGGATTTATTCTTTAATGTGAATCTACCTGATCACAGGTCGGATTACTGATTTGAAGGTTAACTCCAAAACCAAACACTGGCGAATTGGACAAAGACTTATTCTGTCTCCCCTTCTTTATTGCTAACTGTTTTAATGCAGGATACTTAAAGATGGTGGTGAAGGTACCTGATTCCAGTTGACTCACAAGATTCATAACCACATGCTCATACCCGACCGACAAAACATAAAGACATCATGAAAGCTCAAGTACATGTTTCAAGACTTTTGCTACTCTGATACGTTACGTCTTTCTTGATGTGACGGAAGTTATAAAGTCAAAGATCTTCAAAAGGTTTCCGAACTTGGATAACCGAACGTCTTTCTCGAAGTGACGAAAGTGTTAAAGTTAACGACTTTCCAAGAAAGATGCAACATTAAAGATTTCCAGTCAACAAATCCAAGCTATGGTATGTGCATGTCAGACCCAGAAGTCAACAAGATCACAAGATGGCGAACGTTGATTATGCTTGGTTAATGATCTCACAGGGCTCAAGATCACATCTCCACTTACAGTAAAGATAAAGGAACAAGCTCGAGCCTAAAGTCAAAGATTACTACAACATATTCACAAGAGAAATGAAGTTTATGAGCTAAAGACTAAGAGATATAGCATAGTATGCTAGGTTTAAATTTTGTAAAATGGAGTGACCTCCCTTAGGGGGAGATTGTTGGAAACAAGAAAAGCATCGGTCACTTCCAAGTTGTAATAGTCTTAGCCCGTAGTATGTTACTACCTCCGTCCCACATGACCTTAGTTATTTCTTTTTATGTTATATGATACTTGATGCAAAATATATGAATTGATAGAGTTTTGAATGTATTTTTCATTGGTATAATTTTCATTATGTATTATATAACACAAACACAAATATTTACAGTCAAAGTTGATGAAAAAAGACTTCAAATATTCCATTGTGGACACTTAATATGAGACGGAGGGAGTATATGATTAGTCTAGTAAGCTAATCTGGCCTAAGGCCCATGGAAAGCCCGTTAAGGCCCATGGCCGGCCAAGTATGTAGTTTATATACCCTCTCCATGCCTTGGAGGGGGTGGTTGGTTGGTTGGTTGTTTCATTTTCTTATATTTCACACATATATTTAATATTACTTTCTCTCTCTAGAAACCTTCCAACCCACTTCTCTCTCTAGTTCTTGCATAATATCATTAAAGATTACTAGTATTCTTCACTTTATTCTTTTGGGCTGAAGCTATAGCAACCACATGTTACACTCTGAATAAATTACTCATCATCCCCAGACATGAACATACACCATATTACATCATCAATGGCAAAAAACCTTCTCTTAAACACCTTCACATCTTTGGTTGCACTTGTTACAAAACCTGAGATGGTGAAAACCTCGACAAAATAAAAGAAAAAGGGGATCCATGCATTTTGCTGGGATATTCTACTCAGTCAAATGTATATAGAGTCTATAACAAGAGAACCAGATTGATAATTGAATCCATTCATATCAACTTTGATGAAATCAAGGAATTATCAAAGGTGTCAGATTATGACAAGTCTGGCCCCGCGCCCCCAAGACAAAATCCAAGTTTTGAATGAAACGAGATGACGTTTGAACATAACAGTTCAAAGCCTCAGAATTCAAGACCACAAAAATGAAACTTCATGTTCAAAGCTGGTTCCAAATGTTTCTCCTCCAGCAGACACAAATACTCCGTCATTACAAGAGTTAGATTTTCTATTCAGTCCTTTATTCAAAGAATACTTCATTGTAGTAAACCAAAGTGTGTCAAAGTCTTCCTCTCTCTCTGATAATTCTAAACAACAAGACACACAACCTACAATGAATATTCAAACTACAACAAAACCGATCATTTCAACTACAACTGTCACTGCTGAGGAAAACAACACTGATATTCAAGTAGAGAATGCACAAATTAACAAAAATGAATTTTACAACATCTTCAGTACATGAAGAAGCATAGTCATCTACTTGCAATGTTGATAATTCAAACATGCATATATTCTACCAACGTCATCAATCTAAACACCGATGGACTAAAGGTCACCCATTAGAACAAGTTCATGGAAATCCATCTAAGCAATGCAAACCAGATGACAACTTGCATCAGATCTTGAAATGTGTATGTTCGCGCTCATCGTGAATACTGCTGAACCAAAAAACAATAACGAGGAAATGGCTGATTCTGCATGGATCGAGGCAATTCAGGATGAGTTTCATCAATTTAACAAACTACAAGTCTGGGAACTCATCGAAAAACCATTTATCAAGCCAGTCATCAAGCTAAAGTGGTTATGGAAGAACAAAAAGGATGAAGATCAAACTATAATTTGCAACAAGGCATGACTTGTAGTTAAGGGATATGCTCAGGAAGAGGGTATTGATTTTGAGGAATCGTTTGCTCTAGTCGCTCGCTTGGAAGCTGTTCAGATCTTTGTTGCCTATGATGCATACAAATCCTTTCCAATCTATCAGATGGACGTTAAAACGGCTTTTCTTAATGGTCCACTAAAGGAAGAGGTTTATGTTGCTCAACCAGATGGGTTCGTTGATCCTAATCATCCTAAAAAAGTCTATCGTCTAAGGAAAGCTCTATATGGATTAAAACAAGCTCCAAGAGCCTGATATGATGAACTTTCAAATTCCATAATGTCTAAAGGTTTTTCTAAAGGTACTATTGACCCAACTCTATTCACGATAAGATACGGGGAGGATATTCTACTTGTGCAAATTTACGTCGATGACATTATTTTCGAGTCTACAAACCCAAAATTTTCTAAAAGATAATGCACAGTAGATTTGAGATGACATTATTTTAGGACTTAAGATCTACCAATCCCCATGAGGTATCTTTATCAACTAGGCCAAGTACGCTTTAGAAATACTCAAAAAGTATGGTATGGAAAGATGTGAAAGCCTTGGTACACCACTGGCTACTAAAACAAAAATGTATGCAGACTTGAGTTGTTAAAATGGGATGCAGACTTGAGTGGAAAAATCATATAGACCAAACAAACTACCATAGTATGATCAAGTTACTCATGTATCTGACATCTAGTAGACCAGACATAGTGGACTTCTAGTAGACCAGACATAGTGCAAGCAATATGTTACTATGCACGTTATCAAGCAAGACCAACAGAAAAGCACCTCAAAGAGGTTAAAAGGATCTTTAGATACTTAAAGGGTACCATAAATATGAGACTCTGGTATCCAAAGGATTCTGGCTTTGAACTAACCGCATTTTCAGATGCTGATCATGCCGGATGCATTGATACTCGCAAAAGCACTTCTGGAGGAATACAATTCCTAGGTGAAAAGCTAGTCAGCTGGATGTCAAAGAAGCAGGATTGCACTGCAATATCTTTAGCAGAAGCAGAGTACGTGGCATTATCTGCAAGTTGTGCTCAAGTAATGTGGATGAGGACACAACTTAAGGATAATGGCTTTGATTACAACAAAATACCGTTGTATTACGACTCTCAGTCGGCCATAGCAATCTTATGCAACCCCGTGCAACACTCCTGTACCAAGCACATCCATACATGCTACCATTTTATCAAGGAACAGGTTGAACGTGGTATAATTGAATTGTACTTTATTAGAACTGAATACCAATTAGCTGATATGTTTATGAAAGCCCTTCCTCAAGATCGGTTTGAGTATCTTGTCAGACGAATTGGTATGAGATGTTTGACTCCAGAAGAATTGGAGGTCCTGGCAAATGAATCTACTTGATATATTCATCAAACATCGACATGTAAATATTTTTGAAAAAAAGCAAAATACAAAAATATAAAACCTATAAACCAAATACAAAAATATAAAATTTCAAAAAGCAAATACAAAATCAAAAAATCAAAAAATTCCAAAAAGAATCTTCTCGACATGTCTCTTGGAATCGATAACATTTACGTACCTAGAAATGTCGATTAACATTGACACGGGTATGTAAATGAAGTTCGAGCAAGAGTTCAAAAGTTTCAAAACATGTCATTTCTAATTTTCTTTATGGCTTATCTGCAAATCAGTACATAACCCGGACTTCAAATAAAGGAAAGTCTATCTATCAAGATAACTTATCCTATCAACGAGAAAATCAATTTTCTTAAGTCGTGGGTTACTTTACAAATCATTCAATGGTTTGAGCTCATGACAATGGCTTATATATGAAAAACCATATGTTAGAAGCATTATAAAGCCAATATGGTTTTTTCAAAAAGTTGAACATAATTTTTCAAGAGTTTTTAATGACAATTCAAAATCTTTCAAAATTGTGTGTTCAACACTCCTTCCCTCACAGTGTTTTCAACGACATCCATTTTAACAAGTGGTTTTTTTAAATGAGTCGATTGTTGAGGGTGAGTTTTTCAAAAAACAAAGTTTTAATGATTTTGGATACATCATCTCACGACAATTCTTATGTATTCAAAACATTATAAAAAGTCTTAATAACAACTCAGTAATAATAATGACAACTCAATAGGATGTTTGTTATAAGATGATCTAGTGTCTGAGCATAATTTTTCAAGAATTATTCAATGATATTTCATAATATTTCAAAATTGTGTGCTCAACACTGTCTTACCCACAATTTTATATTCATTTTACAACTTGGTATCATATTTTTTTGGTGTCAAACATATGTAAAATTGAAGGAGGGCAAGTTAATGTTCCACATAGTTCATTGATTGGTTAATTTTATACTAAATATATATAATATATGATAAAATATATATAAGTCTAAAAAAAACAACAAATCAATGAAACCAGGAGCAGTATAGAATGTTCCCGGGTCGTTTATCCCCAACGAGGCTGGACTGGAGAATCGATACAGTCGGAAGATTTGAATTTGAAGGAGAGAATTGATTTGAGAGTGTGGAAAGTTTTTACCCAAGGACACTCCATAGTTAGAAATAGCAGTCCTTAGGTATGATTGGAGATGAATGTGTATAAGGGATGGAATGCCGATATGATTGAGCTAAACACTGGAAATAATCATATAAGGGTGTTAGTAATGACGTCTGGTATGCATAGAAGGCGTTTGGAAAGAATGAAGAAGAAATGTAGGATAAAAGGTGAAAAGAATAGAAAACCTCCATACAATTAGCAGAAACTGGGTCAATAAATTTATGCTGTCAGAATCAGAATGTTGATTGCTGACATTGAAGATGACATCATGACCCTAGTGATGCATTGGCACAACCCCTTCCTGCCATTGAGTTTCTTCTCAAAGAAACTTGTCTCATTTGTCACGGAGATACACTCGACTACTATTGACTTTCTTACTCTGAGTTAGTTAATATTGAATAGGTGGCAGACAGTCTGCTTCAGCTTGATTACTTTATAAAAACAAAACGCACTAATCAGTCTAGAGCCAAGTGATCATCAAATACATTCAATAGGACACCTTCCATGACTAACACTTGTTGAACATATTAAGTTCACCAAGCTGTTAACAAGAGTCATACCGCTTATCTTGTGATTTGCCAGAACATTAAGAGTGATACTCTTTATTATTCATAGTGACGATATGGGAAAATCTTCTGGTGTCATCATCAAACAGCACAGCGGTAGGTGACTTGCAAGTTCTTATATGAATCAAGTTGTGTCAACTGGATATCGATAAAGGTCTTGTAAATGAATTGACGACATAAACAAAAAGATAGTAACTATCCGATTTACTCTTGCCGTGTTGTCTGCTTTGAGACGTTCCGGCAATGAGAACTAGCAAGCATGGCAAATCTAATACATATGTGTTAGAAGATCTACGCTTGAGCTGGACAACCCCATGTCAAGGAGATTCTTTAAATCTACCTGATCACAGGTACAATATTTATACTGTAAAATGGTCCTACAGAACCGGAGGTTAATCTAACCAAATCCGGATGAATGACAAAGCCATATTTGTCCACCCGCTTTATTGCTAACTGTTTTATTTCAGGATACATAAAATGGTGATGGTGGATGATGCCTCATATTCAGCTGAAGTCGGTTTCATTTCTACAATGTCATGCTCAAACTACAAAGAAATTTTATAAAGCATCTAGAATTCAAGAATCATGAAAGCTTAAGAATTAAAGACAAAAGACTACCGCCAAACTATGACTATACAAGATCTTCCTTCAAATGATATCAAGTTATCAAGGGAGATTGATCAGCAAGCTTTCAAGTTGATGCAAAGTATGAGACTCGGTAGTCAAGACACAAGATCCTCAAAGGTGGCAAAAGACGATCACATGATGGAGGATAAAGTTTTAAAGATCGCGGACAGAAAAGACAAGTCTAAAGATAATGACAAAGGCTCAAGGATCAAGATCACTAAGCTTGAAGGAACAAGCAAAAACGTAGACAGAGACAAAGATCACAAGAGCTTAACAACAAAAGCAATCTCATTGATCTCATGAAGGAGTGTCACAATGAACTCACTTCGGGGGAGATTGTGAGCCTCAAAATATTGAGTCGAACAATGGAAGTTCGTTCAAAACTATGTTAGGCTCGCGTCTCTAAATTAATTAAACGTTGTTGTAATAGGCTAGCGGTTAAACGGGCTCTTATTTGAATCTAAATCGGTCACGTGTACGGTGAAAGCCAAGTAAACCCCCGAGCCCCGCTGTGAATTACTAAAGGCATGAGCCTTTTAATCTTAACTTATATTCCCTCTCAAGGATGGTGAGGGTGTTGGAGTTCATTTTAACTTTTCATTTGCAACTAATCCTCCAATTCTAGTTTTCTCTTAGCTTTTCTCTCACTCTCTCTCTCTAAATTTCTTATATCTCTAATCTTTATTCTTGTTCTTAATATGAAGTGAAGTGATTATTGGTTGCCGACAATAATATATATTGCTGCTGCTACTAAGAGAAAAAATGATGACCTGGACACATTTTCAAATCGTTGGATCAACTCAACATACAATCTTAGCCACATAAAACAAAAAAATATTCTTATGCCGTCACATGAAACCCTAAAGTCTGCACGTTCTGCAAAGTGATAAGCTACCAACAAAGTCTACTATAAATAAGGAATGTATGTGGACCCCTTTCCTTTTCATATTCATTGTTGGCACCTAATAGATAAGTTCTTAGAAACAAAATTAAACTTGAATAACTCTTTTGGCGCCTAATTCAAGTCTCACACCAATATAGTATATAAAGGTGCGTCACTTTTACTTTTAACCTACAAAACAAAAACCACAAATACTGTATTACTCAAAAATATCTATGGCAAACATTCAGATCATAATCTAGACATGTTTTCAAACATTTATTGTTTACTTTTAAATATTAATGTATTCTAAATCTTATACTTTAATTAGGAACTTGCTGAAATTATTCAAGCAATGTTGGCAAAACTAAACAACTATTTAGGTTGATAGGTTTTATAAATAATGATTTTATACTTTTATATGTCATAGTTGTTTTTCTTATTTTCTTTATTCTAATTTAGGAAGTTCCTGAAGTGAATGTGCTTTCAGAGAAACAGCAATGAAGTAACATAAAACGTAAACGTGAAGACAACCTCAGAACCTGGAAATGGAGTGAAGTCATTGATGTTGATGCTCTCCCAAATAACGTTGAACCTGCTAATGTCCCAAAGACTGAGGAAACAACAGCTGAACAACATTTCGTTTG
Source organism: Tanacetum coccineum (assembly GCA_026074375.1). Lineage (NCBI taxonomy): Eukaryota > Viridiplantae > Streptophyta > Magnoliopsida > Asterales > Asteraceae > Tanacetum > Tanacetum coccineum. The sequence goes on along the minus strand of BQNB010001793.1, from coordinate 27,268 downwards.
ACATCTGGAATAAAAATTTCAATAAACTTGGGTCACTTCAAAGAACCTGTAGTAAAAAAAGACTTATTTTGGATAATATGTTACTTTTGTTATGTCGACATACTGCATTGACTCATACTCTAACTTCTCATGAAAGAAATTAATGATGAGGATATCCTAATGGCGCCTTTTAAACGAAAGAAGAAGGACCAAAATCAAAATAACATGAAGAACAAGGTTGTGTCGTCTTTTTGATGAAGATTCAAGTGACCAAGAAGAAGACCTTGATGAAGATGAAAGTGACCAAGAAGAAGACCTTTGTTGATCCCAACTTAAGATCAATTCTTAGCTTGTAAGGTTAAGTTACTTTGGATAGTCAAAACAAATTGTATAAACTTTGTGGAATACTAAAGAGTATGCGGAATCTACTCTTTTATTATTTAGAAGGAATATTATTGAAACAGTAATGTAAACGTAATGGAATAATGATATCACTAAAAAGCTCCAATATTATTTTTATCAATAATACGAGTACTCTTGTGTAGTTTACTACGGGTTTCACCTTGTAGCTACTATATAAAAAACAGTATGAATGTTGTGTTAATTACCATAAACTAGGATCTCCTTTTTATACACCAAGGAGTCCTTTACAGAGATAACTACAATTTTATATTAATTCTAATATGATAACTACAAATTTCTAACTTAATATGATATAATATCTTCATAATAAATATTCTAACCTTAATCCCGATGTAAGCAATCTTGATAAATAATATTCATCTTAATCCTTTCTCTTGTCTTTATCCTTCTGACAGTAGAAACTCTTTTAACAGTTGTAATCTTTCAACAGTTGTAAGCAGCAGCATTAACTTTTACTCCAGCAACACTAACTGTGTACAAGCAGTAGTAACTACTTAGAATATTTTCTTCATTCTTTTCTTCCAGCAGCTACTAAGTTACACTAGCCAGTACTAAATTTATGCTAACAGTTGAAACATTTAATCAAGACCAGAAGTACTAACCATATAACTAGCAGTACTAAAGTTACACTAATAGTAGTAACGTGTTACTAGCAGTATTAACTACTTAGTAGTATTTCTTCCAAGTCTTTGAGCCGTCTCTTAACTCATTGACAGATAGTTAATATATACTTGCTTAGAGTTGTAACCGTAGTACTAAACTACTTAGAATATTTTTCACTAATTATCACTAATAACAGTAATTTATGCTTAGCAGCAGTAACTCTAACCTTAGCAGTATTAACTCTAAAATCATCATGAAGTCTTTTGATCCCAACAATCCTCCCCTAAACTTGATGTTCATCTTCTAAATCTTTAAGTTTCTTGATTAAAAGCTTTATCTTCATAGGAGGATGCATTTCAAAACATTCCCGATTCTTGACCTGTGTTTGTCATGAGCTAAGGAAGTTGATAGCACATCTCATTCAAATGGTTAGTTGGAAGCTTTTGTTGAGCATTGCTTTCCGTGTGATTGTTGCAGGTGTAAGTGGATACTTTTTCTCTACCAACATAAAGATATGCAGATTCTGAAATCTCACAAAATGTACTCCACTTAAAGAAAATAGCTTCCAAACTGTCACTTTGTGTCCTTGTAGTTTTCTCCATACATTACTTTCTATATCAGGTTCAAACATCACTTTCAGATCACCCTATAACACTCTTTCATATGCCTCCTCTAGCCTTGTAATTCCATGTTTAGCTTTAACCAACTTCCAGAGTGTTTCCAGATCTTCTCTGTCAATGTTCTAAAGCATCTTAATCATTGATGAGTACCTCCTTAAACTTCCATCTGCTCTTATGATTTGAAAGTATCCCATCTTTCCTTCTTTGATGATTTTCCAGTCAACAATTATTGAAGGCTTAGTGGCTAGTGGTATAGCATCAATTGCTACCTCATCATCAGAAACTATCTCCATATGCTTTTTCATCTCTGCTTCATCATCTACTTCAACTTCTACACTCTCATCTAACTTCTGCTTCTTTGAATTATCAGACTTAAGTTCTTCTCATGCTCTCTTAGAACTGCTCTCTTATTCCATCTTTGCCTTCTTGGAGCTCTCTTTTACCAACTCTATATCCATATCTACAAACATGTTTACCCTTGTCATGGCTTTATTAAATAACTTCTGAATTTCATCATAGTTTTTGTTCTTCAGCTAATTTTGTTTGTATCCAGCCATGTGTTTCAGATAGGTAGACATTTGACTTCTCTTTTGAGCTTTAGTTGGTGGTTTTCTTCTCTGCTCTTCTGCTCTAAGTCTTTCAAAATGCTTCTTTCTTTTATCTATGAGCCCCACAAACATCTTTGACCTTTCTTCAATGGTCAACTATTCATGCTCTTGTGCCTGTAATCTTGCAGCTAGCTCATAATCTGCATATATCAGGCTTGACATTTACCATTCAACAATGTTTGTATCTTCTTCCTTTTGTTTTGCAAGCTTCTCTTCTTCTTCCAATTTAGCATTTAACTGAGCTTGAAGTTTTTGAGCAATTTCTTCATCAATCAAAAATTTGATCTTTCTTTTTCAAAGGCTTCTATGTTTTTATCATCTTTGACTTGCCTTTGTCTTTAACCTGTGGAAGTTATTGATGTTTTGTAAAGATGATGTGTAGTTCTAAATTTACCTTGGCTCTTGAACTACAACCTCTCTAGCCTTGGGTCTTGTAACATCAGTTGTAGTTGTTGTAGCAGCAGTTGTAACAGCCTTAGGTTTAGCTGCTTTGATCTCTATTAAGGTCTAAGCCATAGTCAACTCATCAATAGTTGTTGTTGTAGCACTGACAGTAGTAATTAGCAGTTACTAAACTCCTTTTCATTCTCATCTTCTGCTCAATCTAAAACTCATGTATTCAAATCATTACATAATCATCATTCCTCCCCTAAGCCTCATCAACTAAAGTAACCTCTGGATAAGCATCAAGGATCACAATTTTCCTCCCATTGTTTGGATGCAATCCTCCTGACCACCCAATCCTAATCTTCAGGAGACAATAACTTGTTGAGATCTACCAACCTTCCTTAACTTTAAGACATGGAGTTCTTGATTATTCTCCTTTCAGTTCGTGACCCTCTCCTTTAATTTTGTTATCTCTGCAGTTGAAAGGTCTTAGTGCTTCTCCAATTCAATGAACTCTTCAAGAAAATTTTGTACCAAAGTTCCATACTCAATTCCTTAAGTTGCATCTATACTACAAACTGAAAAGTGGAATCATTATAATGTGTAGTAACATGTTCCGCTTTGGCAACCCTCATCAGTTGATAGGCTCTGGAGAAACCACTGGGTTAAGGAACTTAGTGTCTTTCCTCTGATTTCTTCTTGGTTGTTTCTTGTGAGGCTGTGATGAGATGGTTGAATATCGTGGGGTGTGTTGTGGGATCAATTGGTATTTATGAACCCTCACCTAATTCTTCAGGAGCTTGAACAATCATAGTTTGAAATAAAGTGGTAACTCTCCCAGAAAAACCTTTTCCTCCTCTCTTCATATTAGCAAAGACCTTCTTAGTGTGTGAAGGTGTAACATAAATTTCTTTATGTTTTGTCATTTTATGATCACCTCACCTATTTCTTTAGGAGCTTGAACCATCATAGTTTAAAATAAAGGGGTAACTCTCCCAGAAAAACCTTTTCTTCCTCTCTTCATATTAGCAAAGACCTTCTTAGTGTGAGAAGGTGTAACATAAATTTCTTTATGTTTGGTCATTCCTTTAACTTGTCGTATCCAGGAACACTTGCACAACCTGGTACATTAGAAATTTTAAACCCACCCTCCAAGTTCTTCACCATATTATCAAAAATGTACTTGGAAAAGTTAAATTTTTGTTTGTGGCAAGACAGATGACAGTTGAGGCCATAGTGCTACTAAATTCATTCCAAACAGTAGTCTTAGCACTAATGCATTGCAGAATTGTATGGATAAGAAATTTCCATTGAGGTGAAAAGAAAGCTTTATAGAAGTAAGTTTTGTATAGATTGTTCATACCATGAGTGTCAGTGTCTAAATTGATGCATTTGGAAGACATTCAATACCTTCTTCCCACAATGTTCAAAAATTGACGCTTTATAACATCTTTTAATTAAAGAGCTCTTCTCACACTTGTCTCAGTGATGATCACCTTCTTCCCATCTACTAGGGCTTGTATTTGCACTTCCCCATTGACAGTTTTTGACCTTAGGCTGTTGCCCAGAACTGATTAACGCGTATGAAGTATAGATGGTGGATATTCATTGTTTGCGCCATATTGATAGATCTTTGCATTTAAAAATCAATTATTCCTTTAAACATTCACTTCTCTTTGGGTTTCTCAAAAAACGCAACCAAATTATGAGTTTCAGCAAACTTTAGGTTCGACATGTGTTTCGGGGTTTGATGATGGATTGATTAAAATTGAGTTAGGTTTATGATTTGAGAGTATTAATAACGTGTAAACATCGTTCAAATGAGTGATTGAAACCCTTAATCGAAGTATTTATGAAATCACCCTCAACAGCATTAACTTGAACTAGTAGTACTAAGTTAAGCCTAACAACATTAACTGACCCAGCAGTAGCCTAGGAGTAGTAAGTTATGCCTGACAGCATTAACTTAACCAGCAGTAGTAAGTTTATGCCTAACAGCATTAACTAACACTGGCAGTAGTAAGTGTATGCCTAGCAGCATTAACTGAGTCATCAGCATTAACTCAATTTGTTCAAAAAAGCATTTTCGTCATCCTTATTTTTTGATTCTCACAAGTATGTTCTATTTTTTTCTCTTTATATCTTCAATTCTTTTATCATGTATACTCTGTCTGTTTTTATGTCACACATCTCGTCTTTTTGTTTTCATTCTACATTAATTTCTCTTATTTCTTTTAGCTCACAAAGTCACTCTATCTATTTTTGTTTCACATATCTCTCTTTCTGTTTTTCAGTTCTTTATTATATCAATTCTTTTTACGCCACCAAATTTACTCTAATTCTGTTTCTATTTTCACACATCTCTCTTTCCGTTTTATGCTCACCCTTTTCTTTTATTCTTTTAAACTCAGCAATTCTATCTAGTAGTTTTTTGATTTCTCTCATTTCTTTTTGCTCACAATTCTCTCTATCTGTTTTTGATTTCTCTTATTCTTTTTTTTTTTTTTTTTTTTTCTTTGTTTTAAGTTACTTTTTCTCTCGTTCTGTTGTTGCCTTTCTGTCATGCGCACTGGATTAATTTAATAGGCTGTACTAAGTATACTTACCAGTTGTTAAAGTTAGGCCAAAACTCTAACTTGAATTTCATCATTAGCTGTTGTTTCCATTCCATTTCAAGCTTCATTTGTGCATTAATACACTACATACTATACACAATTTTAACCTCCCTTAATCAATACTTCAGAGGTTATGCATTTCAATATTTATTGCAATCGTATTGAAATCCGGCCACATTAAAAGTTTTGTGAGCTAATATGCAAAATTTGATCCGTGTGAATCTGATCATCTGAAAAGCTTCTTCTAATTGGGAATCTCTGATAATTGAATGTCTCATTGTGCTTAGTCTTTGAGTGATAACACTAGATTCCTTAACTATTGCAGATGGTGTTTCATTGTCAATAAAAAATCTTGCGTATTTCATGAATTGTATCCATAATCAGCTTCTAATCATTAGCATATTTCATCATTATTCATTACATCTATTATAAACCATCAGTTATTATATTTTATATTATTCAACATTTGACATATTCAATAATATCCATTTTGATTTTGAATCCAAAAGTCTTGTCTACAGCAACTAGATTCAGCCACATATTCTGTTTCAGTAGTTAGAGTTGGCAACTATAGCTGCTTCTTGCATTGCCATGAAATAAGTGCTTACCAAGAAAATTGACAACCTACCTGTTGTTGATTTCCTGTCTTACTTGCACTAGCATATTCACTGTCAGTATTACGCTTCCAAATCAAAGGGTATGTCATTAGGATACAAAGGCCCAATTTAGGTTAACCTTTTTAGTATCTAAAGATTCTTTTCACACATGAAGATGCGAAACTTTAGGTGTGTCTTGTGGGAATTCTTGAATCAAGCTCATAACGCAAAATAATATTAGGCCTTGAAGATGTTAAATAATCAATGGCATAATTAAACTATAGAATCGTGAACATCAGCATCTTTGCATTTTAATCTTCATATAGCTTTGAAGTCTCCATAGGTTTGTATTGTCATTTCTGTCTATGTACTTGGCTGTCTTCACAGTGAAAAACATACTTCTTCAAAATTTCAATCACATACTTGTCTTGACTGATAATGAAAATCCCATCATCTTTCTGGGTCACTTGTTTTATCTAGAAGGAAAGTGAGCTCTCCTATAGAACTCATCTGGAACTTCTTGTGCATCAATTTCTTAAACTCAGTGCATAACTCCTTTTTAGTAGATCTAAAAATAATATCATCAACATATACTTGAACTAGTAGAATTATACTTGTTGACTTTTTACATGAACAAAGTCTTATATATCTGACCTCTTTGAAATCCATTGTTAATAAAATAGGTATAGGAAAGTCTCATACCAAGCTTAGAGAAGCTTGATGTAGACCTTATAATGTCTTTTCTAACTTTATAAACTCTAAGTTTCCCTGTGTTAGTGTAACTCTTGGATCTGTCAAACCCTAGAGGTTTGAACAAGCAAATAAAACTTCCTCTTCATCTTGAATACAGAAAGCCACTATTCCGATCATTGGTATACTACAAAATATTTGATGAGGGCATAGGCTATGAACAACCTTAATTGCTTCAATATAGCAACTGGAGAAAAAACCTCATATAATCTATTCCTATTCTTGAGTGTATATCCTATGCAGCCAGCCTTGCCTTATTTCTATCCTCCAATACTCTTTCATCTTTATTCATTCTGTACTCCTATTTAGTACAATGGTCTTTTGCAATTGTAGTAAATCCACCAAGTGTCAACCTGTTGTAACTTGAACTGCAGAAGCTCTTCTTGCATAGCTTCTATCTAGCTTGGATCTTTTAATGCTTAGATTACCTTTTTGGGCTCTTCCTGGGATAGGAAACAAGCAAACAGACAAGTATGAAGGTCTTCGTGAGTTTTCCCTTCAAAAACAGCACTAATAAACCCTTATTCATTTGTAGTCTTTGTCATTCTCCTTGTCTGTACACCAGATTGTACATCACCAATCACATGATTAAGTGAATGATCTTTATGGATTCTTGTTTTTAGAGTAGAAAGGTACTGGATATGTTGTCAGTAATGGTGTCATTTCCACTATCTGATTCATTCACACAAAGAAATCAGCATGTGTGGCTTCAAGTGGAGCAGTAGTAACTGTTGGGCTAATAGTATTAATATTTAGACTACAAGTATTAACATTTGTACTGGCCAGTAGATTAATATTGGCCCCAACAGTATTAATATCTTGAGTATTATTTTTAGGTCTCTCTTGATCATCAATTCCACTTTCTTTATTTACACCTTCATCATCCTTCTTTTCAGCATCACTAGAAGGTTGTGGTTCATCATTACTAGCATTCTTTAAGAAGAATCAAATAGTGAACACTTGCCATTTGTGGCATAAAAATGTAGTTCTTGGTTAGATCCTATTCCTTGCTTAGAATGATCCTGCAACCATACACTTTCTTATGTACTGTTTTAAGATTTCTTTTACCAGTATTTTCCTCCTTTGGTCCATCCACCCCTAAATGTAACATATCCTTCATGAAATTCCTTGAAGTCTGAAAGATAGGGACATATTCCCATGTCTGTGCCTGGAATATTAACTGTCAATATGCTTGACTCTTCATTTTTGTGGATGACCCTTGCACATAATTAAATAAGGAAATTAGTTTCCTTTGGGGACCCAAGCCATCACTGACTGGATCTGCCTCGGCTCATCACTTAATTATGTTCTCTCAAATGTAACTGATGCAGTACTTAAGTTTGGTAGGTCTCCAAACCCAACATGCTGAGGCCTTAACAGCATTAACCTGATTTTCCCTCACAGCATTAACTACTGCTGAATTTGGCCTAGCAGTATTAACTGCTTTTGGCCTGAGCAGTATAAAATTTTCCCTTAGCGTAGTTATTAACTTTTGGCTAACAATTTTAGTTAGTTTAATGCTGTTCTTATTTGATAGGGCCTTTTTTAGTTGAGTGTACTCATTTTAGAAAATACGTAACATTGGTCATCTAGCACTATAAACTGTAGTTTTAGTATGAGCAAGTTAGTAACAGGCCTAGCAATATTAGGAGAGTGGTCTTAGGCCAGTTTCCATTAAAACTGCTCTTGGAACTATGTTCCTGTAAGCACTGGGGTGAGCCTTTTTAGCAGAATAATTGTAATTCACCCTTGTATAATTATTCCCCAGATACCACCATTTCCCTTTGATGGTAATTGCAGTTAGCCTGCACATGGTCAAAACTTTCCGACAGATAAACAAGCTTTTATGGTTACATTACAAAGTCACTTCTAGCTATTGGGACTTTTGATGATTCTAGTTTCTTTAATTTTCCCCTAGGACTTTGTGACCTAAACTTTCAGCTTACTTAACTGGTTCCTAATGTGTTTTTCCTTGTTGTTTTGGTCTAACAAATTCTATCTTAGCACTGTAGGAAAAACAGGTTTTCTTTTCTACCTTATTCATCTGACAAAACTCCTTAACCAATGGGGCAAGGGGGGGAAAAGATTCCAACCTCATTAGAAATTATTCACTAAAACTCTACTAGTCTTAGTCCATAACCTCTTCTTACTCAGTCTAGGCTGTGTTGGATCTCCTCATAGGACCAGAGTAGGACAAATCAAGCATTTGGGGGTGAATTGAAAACTAAACCCTATGGGGGGAGGTTGATGAAAAAACATTTATAGCTTAACAAACCCTACTACCCTTATATATTTTATCAGTTATCTGTACTCCCTATTTAATTGTCTAGAACTCTTAGAAGCATTATCAAAATTTTCAATTTAAGTTGATTGCTTTTCCTTTTCTTACTAAGCTTTTAAACTCACTTTTAAGGCATGTTAAATTTCTGGTCTTTATATTGAGATATCTCTTTTAAGAACAGCAAGTTGCTCACAATAAAATAACTTCATTCTTTTTGTAAAAGACAAGTTTATCTTCTACAGATGCTAACCCTCTTTTATAAGTAGCTAAATTGAACTCAAATTTGTTAAGCTTTATTCTTAAATCATCAAGTTGAGTTTTAAGAGTTTTTAAAGTTTTTAGACAGGTTGTTTGAAAAATTTGGTCCATTATGTACTCAGTGTCCTAAAAACAGCATAAGAAGCTCATGTTTATAGGGACTTCATCATCTGCCATATAGCTTCAGTCAAAACAACTCCATTAATAGCCACCATGGCTTTGGAAGAAGTTTCTTCCACATTTATAGTCCTTCTAGAGCTATCTTGATTCCTATTTCTGCTATCTTTGTTCCTAGGTCCTTTGCATTCCCTTGTAAAGTGTCCCATCTTGTGACAGTTGAAACACTCCACTTTGGACTTGTCATATCCAGCTATGTCACTCTCATTGATAGTGATCTTTTCTTACCAGTTTTTGGAAAAAACCTTTTTGTCCTCATGCTAGCAAACGCTATCTTGGACACTTCAAATCCATCTCTTCTATGTCATCTTCATGGATTTGTTCAAGGTCCTCATATACAAGTTGAGACCCGTTTGGTTGACTGGCCAAAAATGCATAAAACAATGTTATACAACTTACAGTTAGCAGTATTTACTTAAGTACCTAGTCAAAAGTGCATAACTTGGAGTGCTAGAGGGCTAATTGAGTGTTGTTTAGCTAGTACTAATCCATAAACAGTATTAATCTTCATTAGTATGCTTGGTGATGACACAAAGCCAGATTCTGGGATCTTGAGCTTGAGCTTGTGCTTGTTAGTTCCTTTACCTTAACCTCTTATTCAACAATCTGAAATTGTTTTTAGAGAATCATCAAAGTCATTATGTCTAGATCAAGTTCTATTCCTCCAGACCACAACAGAGTATTCCGCTAGAAGGCATGACTCTCAAAAATTTCAAATTAAGATCTTCTTGTGAAATATTTTCACCCAAGTAACCAGCTGGACTTACCAATTTCTAAAGGCCTGTTAAAAATTGAGTCAAGCAGACCTCTGTGCTTGGAGCATAAAGTTCTCATTACATTTGCTTTAGAGGGAGTCTTCTGATGAGTCTTCTTTGTGACCTTCATTACCACCAAATTTTTTTGTATGCAGCAAACAAAGTTTGAGCATCCTATGTACTGATTTGAAGTAATTGTAGATGTTCATTACGAAGTGCCATCAGTAACATACTTCTTGCCTTCACATCAATTTTATTTTGAACCTTTTCTTCAGTAGTGACGAGACCTGGTATTAGTGTAATTGAGGTACCATCAGCATTTGTTATTGTTTGAGGTACTAGTTTGAATGAGTTTCCATTTCTCCTATGACATCCCATAGAGCATAGTCTTGTACTTGAAAGTATTGCTCAATCCTTAGCCTCCACATATCATATTCGCCCTGTTTGAGAATGGGCAACTTTGCAGTAGTAGTGGTTTGTGCAGTTTCTAGATCCATCTCTTCCTTGTGAGTAAAGAGTTCTCTTTGTTAGTTTCTTTTAGATCAAAGTTTCAGAACACAAGCTCTGATACCACTTGTTGATCCCAACTTAAGATCGATTCCTTAGCTTGTAAATGTAGTTACTTTGGAATAGATCCAAAATAACTATCGGTAGAACTTTGTGATAATAAAGAGTATGTGAAATCTTACTCTTTAATATTTAGAAGATTATTAATGAAACAGCAAAACTGTATGAACAAATGATATCCACTAAAAAGCTCCAATATTATTATTATCAATAATACGAGTACTTTGTGTAATACTAGGGTTTACAACCTTGAAGTATTTATATAAAATGTTTATGAATGTATGTTAATAACCATAACCTAGGATCTTCTTTTATACACCAAGGAGTCCTTTACAAGATAACTACAAATCTTCTATAATTCTAATAGATAACTACAAATCTTCTAACTTAATAAGATATACATATCTTTTATAAAAATATCTCATACTTATCCCGTAAGCAATCTTGATAAACAATCTTCATCTTAATCCTTTCTCTTGTCTTTATCCTTTTGACAGTAGAAACTCTTTTAACAGTTGTAATCTTTCATCAGTTGTAAGCAGCAACATTAACTTTTATTCCAGCAGCACTAATCCGTGTACAAGCAGTTGTAACTACTTAGGATTTTTCTTCATCTTAATCAGCATCTAACGTTATAAGTTATACTTAGCAGTACTAAACTTTTTGCTCTAACGTTGTAACTTAAGCAAGCAAGTACTAACATATACTAGCAGTACTAAGTTACACTAACAGTAGTAACTTGTATACTAGCAGTATTAACTACTTAGTAGTATTTCTTCCAAGTCTCTGAGCAGTCTTAACTTCCATTAGCAGTAGTAATATTGTACTAGCAGTTGTAGTAAATAAAGTACTAACTACTTAGCATATTTTTTCACTAATTATCACTAACAGCAGTAAGTTATGCTTAGCAGCAGTAACTCTAACCTTAGCAGTATTAACTCCAAGATCATCATGAAGTCTTTTGATCCCAACAATCCTCCCCTAAACTTGATGTTCATCTTCTGAATCTTCAAGTTTCTTGATTAAAGCTTGATGAAGATGAAAGTTCGTCAAGAAGAAGACCTTGATGAAGAAGACAATGACCAAGAAGACAGTGATGATGGTTGGGTTTAGTTCTATATAGCAGCATAGGGATTGTTAGGCTACTATCTTAGTAGTCTTTTGTTTTTTATTTTCGTCATGTACACATACTGCTTTAGTAGTATGTTTTCCCTTTTGTCCCTTTTAAGTGTTCTTTAACAAATATTAATAAAAAATCTTATATAACTTATTTAGTTTACATTTGTAATTCATTGTTTGGGTAATGCACTCTTGATTATTTAAAAACCCCTAATAAAGTTATTGCATTAAAAAAATAGAAAGTCTGAGAATGCAGAAAATAGAATTAGGGGAAAAAAGGAAACTATGAAATATATATAAAAAAATCTCAGGTTGGCGTTTGGTTGGGGTATATTTGGGAAAATTCATGGCATTTGCATTTTAATTTTCCTCAAATATTGTGTTTGGTAACACAAATGGAGGAATTTAAAATTCCATGAATTGCCAAAATGGGAGAAATTAAAATGGCTTCAAAAAAGTGAAGAATTTTCATTTATTGGAAAAAATATTTATAAACTTTATTTCTAGTTGTTGTTTTTCTATTTTTTCTTAGGTTTTGTTGTTTTTTTAAATATCAAGGATATCAATCATTTAGTCAGGTCGAGTTGATCACGTCGGGTCGGGTTTAGGGTCGAGTCAAGGTTTAAATATTTTATACTCGAAAACCGACCTATTTGAATTCGGGTTAGTAGGTTGTGTCAATTCGTGGTCAGGGGGTAAAAAAGGTGTTCGGGTCAGCTCGGGTCGGGTTTCCGTTCGGGTTTGGGTCAACCCGAATATAAGTAAAACGTAATAAAATTGATTTTTTATCATCGTTTATATAGAAAATTGTTGATCCCAATGAATAGATCTTCCGCACCCCACTCCCATTAGCCCTTGTTTGCGCCTCTGCCCTCCCCCCGCTGCCTCCACCACTTGGTATAAATCCAATAATAACTCTAGGATACACTGAACTTTGATTTGAATGATATAAATCTACGCGGGAACTAGGTTATATCACTAGAAGAATTTCTCATGAAACAGAATCATCGCGCTTGTTTTGACACAAAGATATAATCAACACAACAAGCTTTCAATATATTAATACGACCCACTTGACTTAGTGATAGGGTTTACTACCTTTAATGCTATGAACTCTATGACAAACTGAGTTGGAAAAATTTTATCTTAATTCACGACCTAGGATCTCCTTTTATACACTAAGGAGTCCTTTACAAGATAACTACGAATCTTTTAAGATCTTCTATAATTCTATATACATATCTTTCTATTGAATAAATAATATACACCATAAATAACTCTTGCACTATCTTGATACGCGTCCTTTTTCTTCAATTCTTTTGCAGTATCTATAAGTCTTCCTCAGCAGTACAAAAACTAACACTAGCTAACAGATATAGTACTAATACTTATTCTCAGACGCCAGTACTAACTCAGTTAGTACTGTTAGTTCTATTTCTAGCAGTACTAATCTGTGAAGATTTATTCCCAACAATCCTCCCCTAAACTTGTGATTTACCTTCAAATCCTAAGTTTCTTTTGACTTAAATCTTCTATTCGCTTCGCCGTGGATTTTCCAAACATTCTTCTACTTCCGTTACTTGTGATCTTTATAACTTCTGGAGATGTTTATATGGCCATTGTGGATAATGTGCTTTCATGATCAAACTCCAATCTTTTACTTAAACATTCTTGGATAACAAATTTCTGATTAGAGGTTATTTCTTCTAAGTCATCTCATGTGAATAGCAATTCCATTGTTCATCAACCAAAATTGTGATTTTCCACAATGTTTCTAAATGCTCTCAGCTTATCAAATTGTATTCATGTTGATTCTTCCAGACTTCATCAGGCTCAAATAGGATCTTCAAATCTCCCCAAAGCATTAGGGCTCATAAACAATCTAGACTTGAGGTCATATACCTTGCTTTTAATAGCTTTGTTAAGGCTTAAAACATCATGTCTGTCAAAATCATCAAGATCTCTAAAGGATCTTGTAATTCTTGGAACTTCCATCTGCTGACTCGCGCTGCGCGCTCGCTAATACATGACAGGGGATGTTGCTAGGACATGAGTCTTCCAAATCAACTATTGGAGGAAAACTTAGGAGACAAAGACTCAAATCACATAGCTTATCTTCTCCTAAGTACTTATTATTCTAAATAAGCTTTAAGTTCTTCCTTCTCTGAATCATATTCTGTCTTCTGTCTTTTGACACTTTGATCACTTTGCTTTTCACCTTCCCTTTTCTTGGCAAGTGTTTTCTTCCTTGTGCCTCCAGACTTCTTTTCGGTACCTTTTTCCTTATCATCTGAATCCATAGGTACAAAAGTATGTGTTTGGATCCCATTCTCTTTTCAAAATTGGTCTAGTTTCTTCATATTTTATTCCTTTGAAGAAACATTGCTTGTATCCTGCTTGATTCTTCAAGTACATGACCATGTTCTTCCTAACTTCATAAATAGAGTAAGGTCTATTCTGAAGAGCATGGTTACCTTTAGCACAGTAGGTTCACTCCAATTCTATAGTTCTGAGATTGTTGTAGCTTCACCTAGAACTTCCTTCCCTTTCATTTAATTGCCTTGTAGTTCTAGCAGCAGGCTTCTCAAAATGGAATCCTTTCTTGTTCTTGATCTGCATTGCTTTTGCTTGTTCCTCCTCTTGAACTTTTCTTGCTAACTCCTCATCTACACTCATTTATACTTAAACCCTCTTCTTGAGTTTCTTTGGAGGCTTAGGTTCTTGCATAATGGGCCCTTTTCTTATGTCCTTTGCATTTTGTGCATCCTCCTAATATATTACTAGTGCTGCAGCAAGCAGACTAGTACTAAAATCAATGGCTGGCAAGTACTAATTCTGCACCAGCAGTATTAAACTAATTACATCAGCAGACAGTGATGTACTAATTTCCTTTTCACCTTTTTTAACACTCTCGAGATTCTTCAATAAGCTAGTTAGGAGTTTCTTCTTCTCAGGAGAGTACTTCAGTATCATCACTATTCAGTCCCCTGAGTCTCTACTTCCCTCCTAAACCATGAAGTTTTATCCTTTTGTACCAAAGAAATGTAGGATATGTATCAATCTGGGCTATCATCTCCCTTATTTGGAAGCATCCTCTACAGCACCATCCTTCATCTTTTGATGAGAACAATTTTAGCCACTTTCTCACAAATGAACTACTCTTGCAACAGACCTGAGTTCGTTTATCTTCAATTATATTCCACATTAATGCCCAACTTTTATAAGAGTAGTATTATAATTCTTCTTGTCTATATTTCAAGTATCTTTTCCACAGTAAACTGCTGCGGATTCTCACCCCTTTTTTATATATATAGATAAATGTAAACAAATATAAATATATAACAAGGATCAAAATTCGCAAAATCAATTAGACCAGAAAGTAGTATAGAGTTTTCCGGGTGTTAAGTCCCACGACGGCTTGAAGGAAAAACGAAATGACGAATTGATAATCGATGTTTGAATATGACAAGGATATGATTTGGGCACTAAACCTAAAAAGCAAATGCGCGAAAAGATAAGCAAGGAAAATAAGCTAGAGCAAGCATAAAGGCTAGGAATGGTAAAAACACTAAAAACTTTTATACTAAGACACAAATAAGCTCAAATAAGCTTAAGACAGATCAAATAAGCTAGACTACTCTAAATAAGCAAATTCAACAGCAATTAAGCTAAATTAAGCAAGAGAAACTCAGCAGTACTAACAATTTTGACTACCAGTACTAACTTGGAGTTAGTACTGCTAACAATTTGACTACTATACTAACTTGGAGTTAGTACTGCTAGCTTTAAAGTTAGTACCGCTAGCTTTAAAGTTAGTACTGCTAGCTTTACAAAACAAAATGAAACAGGAAATAAGCAAATAAGCTAAAACAGATATTTAACTAACCTTAATAAGCACTCAGACATAAGAATAAGCAACTAGAATAAACTAAAGTGGCAAATAACCTAAAACGCTACAAACTGATACACTATTAAGATTGCTTTGAAAAGGCAAATAAGCTTAAATAAGTTCTACTAAAGACAGTAAACAAAAGGGGCTTAATCTACTCTAAAAAACTAGGCAAATCTTAAATAAGCAGAAACAATAAGCTGATAAGCTAAACTGAACTAACAGTACTAACAGTTTTAACTACCAGTACTAACTTGGAGTGCTAGGTACTGATAGCTTTAAGTTGGTATGATAGCCTTAAAAATTCCTAAATATAGAACTAAGCTAAGTACTAATATGGGTTAGTTATTGCTTGTTTACCAAACACCTCTTAGGTTTTCAAAATCATTTTTCTTTTTACTCTAAGATGATCATGCGTGCTAAACAGATTATCAAATAACAAAATAAGACACTTATAAGCAGACTTCAATCAAGAATAAGCACTTAATAACTAAATCAATCTAACAGTGTTAACTAAACATACTACCAGTACTAAACTCTGAATGTGAACCAAACTGTTATATAAAATAACAACAAGCAAGATATGCACTAACCTTCATGATAAATCATAATAAACAAATATAAAGTAACAAATAAAGCATAATAAACCACGGTCTACAAGTTTAAATATAATAAGCAAAATAAAAACTTAAACTCCCTTGCTTAAAAAAGGGTGTCAAACAAAGAGTCTACAGCTCTAGCTGGTATGAAACCAACTAGTGAGAGTCCATAAGCCCATCCAGAACTGGCTTATCATCCATAAGTTGTGGTATATTTGAGTGTGGACCTTGTTTTGTGATTTTCTCTTAACTACTTAGCTTTTTTCTTTTCTCTTTTACTTGACAAAAACAGTTTATAAACAAGCTCCTTTGGAAGCTTTTCAGACACAATTAAGCACTAGTTAGCAATTTAGAACTTGGAATTTGAAAATTGGAATTTAACATAAAACCTCAACACTTCATTAAACTTGGAAATTAGTATAAAGCTGAAAGAAAAGGTACAATAAGCTGTAAATGACTTAATTAAAATAACAATTAAACTAGAAATCTAAAAAATCCTCCGATTCTCCCTAAAGGTTTACAAAATGGCTCTATTTATAACCGAAGTCTTCTCTTCTTGGACTTGCAGCTTGTGCTTTCTTTGTGAGATCTTCTAGGCGTTGTTTTTGTTGTGTGAGGGACTTAATAAAGCAATCTCAGCCATACAATCTTCTTGTGTTTCCTTTTAGTCAATCATAGCCATCGAAATCACTTAGAAATGGTGAGGGATTGCCAACATGGCAATTATAAAGCTGGGGGGAGATAGTGGAGGAGGGGGAAATGTCTTACCCAAGGGGTTGTAGAGGTTGCAGGGTAAAAGAAGGTGAGGACACCCGTGAGTTATATCTGGGGTTTTGTTTGGGCAGGAAAAGTGGTTTTTGGTAGGTTGGCAGCTTTGGCCCCTCATCTCTTATAACTTCATTGCAATTTTCGTCCCTTCACAATACAAGGCGCAGAATGGCCCCTTATTCTCGCGCATCTATACTTCACCCGGTATGCAATTTTCAGGCTTTGTCTTTCTATCTTGTAATACAACGTTGAGGTTTGGCAATTTTGTCCCTCAAGTTGTATTTCCTCCACTTGGCTATCTTTTGACTTTGACGGGGTTGACTTTCCTGTTGACTTTTTGGCTTCGATTTGGCTTTGTCTTTTCACACTATTCCATTCCGTGCCCAGTTTTGTCGTTTTTGGCTTTGTTTTTCGTCCTTTTGTGTGATATCCGTTTCCTGCACAATACAAATACAAAACAAACATATATTTGGCAGTTTTTGTCTGTTTTTGGTCATTTAAGTCCGTTTTTAATGGAAAAAGGTATGTGTAATTAAGCACATACCAAAATCCCCCATACTAAGGTATTGCCGTGTCCTCACGCAATGTTATAAAGTAAACATTTACGAAAACTAAGAATCTCAATCCCTCTTGACTAATAACCTTTAAAAGTAGCCAGGCATTTGTCAAGGGGAACTAAAGAATTAATAGCTTTGACGAGTCCCGTTTTAACCAATTTTTCGTATGTACACTAACTATCCCTAATATTTTTGGATTTTCCTTTTTCTTTTCTTACTGCCTGTTTGACTTCCTTTATTTTATAAACACTGGGATCATAGAATGAGAAGCGTCCATAGAATAATCTACGGATGTCCTGACGGATAAATTCATCGTCCCCGATTTTTCACTAGTTCCAAACCAAGCAATTAAACAAGATCATTTGTCAATATAAGTCTAAATGTTAAGCACTCATACTTATGACTTGTGAACTTTTAACTCCCAACATGGATATATGATTTAAATGTGTGTACTCATTTCAACTCAACCATAGATCAACTTATTTCCATAGTCGTAATTCAAGATGAATCATGACTCAAAGCAACAACTTATTAGGACCTTGTAACTTGATTTTAAAGAACGAAAATTTAACTGTAGAACTTTTTGCAACATCTTCATCATTATAATCATAAGTTCTTAAAGCTAGGAATACGTTGCTTAGTTTGAACACCTACCTAGGCCTCGCTCCCTAGTAGGATATCACAACCAACGACCGGTGTTCTTAGTTTGAAAACCCACCCCGTTGCTAGCGTAGTGGGAAATCACATCAACACCTTCTTCCTAATATGGCTAAGGATAGGTGTCTTAGTTTGAACCCTCACCTAGACCTCGCTTCCTGGTGAGATATCACAACACACCAAATCCCTAGAAGTAAAGATGTCTTAGTTTGAACCCCCACCTCGTGGTTAGCGGAGTGGGATATCACGACACATCTTTTACTTGCTCCATATACTCAAATGTATGCTTCATTGGCATAATTTCAATATTCCTGCATTTTTGCATTCATATTTCATTCATGCTTCTTTGGCATTTTAACTTTCAAATTACTAAGAACAGAAAAACCTCGTTTTAAAGAATCAAGTTACAAATTTGAAGCTTTTTCTAAAAACATCGATTGACTTAGTTGAATTGAAATGAGCACGTATGATTAGGTGGATTAGAAGCTAATGGGAGAAAAAGCCACAAGTTACTCATATAAGTTTTAGAAGAATCTTGCTCAGCACATAAACTTATATTTAACTCTATCACTTCTTGCTCTTCACCTGATTAAAATTCGAAGCAATAGAATTCGTGAAAGCTTAGCCTACAAGTGGTAAGTTGAGGAACTAGCTAGGGCTCAACACGCCCGATCGAGTCAAAAATTATTCTCATTCTACCCATTAGGAAAGTCGAAACTGTGACAAAACACTTATTTTATTTTTGAAAATTTTTAAATTTTTTCATTTTTTTTGGTATTTTTGCAAAAATTTGGTGGTAAACCAAAAGTTTGGGGTAAATGCAGGATTCGTGATAACAATACTGTTAGATTAACAACGGCTGCAGGCAAAAATCAATCGAAGATCCCCCCCATACTAAACTAAACATGTCCTCGATGTTTTGAAAGGGGCAACCTATGTAAAACTAAGGCCGTTTTTAGTGTGCCAAACGATTAAAAGTTGTCGATTAGATTTGGATAATGGATTTCAAAATGAAGTGATAGGATATGAAACTCTAGATAAAAATACAGCATGAGAGTTCTTCACAATCCGGGGCAAATCCTGGACAATTAAGCAACACAATATACGAAACAAGGGTAATGGAAAAAAGGCAAGCCTCCACACAACAAGAAAACACTTATTTTATTTTGTACACATACTACGATAAGCATGGGTTGCCTCCCACGAAGCGCTTGTTGTAAGGTGGCTATGCTTGAACCCGTCACCTGAATTTATTGGGACATTAGGGATGTTTGGAGATCCGGGAACTGACCAATTTGTGGTACGTCCCTCCAATAGTAGTGTTTTAAACGATGACCATTCACTTTGAATTTGGCTGGAGTTTTGGATAACTCGATGGTGCTGTACGGGAACTTGTGTGATAGTGAATGGTCCTGACCAGCGGGTTTTAAGCTTTCCTGAGAAAATCTTTAATCTAGAGTTAAAGAGGAGGACTCGATCACCGACGTTGAAAACGCGGTTCTTGATCTTGGAGTCGTGAATCCTCTTTGTCTTTTCTTTATAGATCAAAGAGTTCTCATAAGCTTCATCACGGAGCTCATTAAGTTCATTCAGTTTTGAAACTGTCCTAATCGGTCACCTCTGCGGTTTTTCAGATCAATGTTTGTATGTTTTAAGGCCAGTAGGCCTTGTGTTCGAACTCAATTGGCACGATGACAGGATTTTCCGTTAGACCAGCTTATATTATGGAGTACACCCAATGGGTGTTTTGTAAGCGGTGCGGAAAGCCCATAAAGCATCATCGAGCTTATCTGACCAAGAGGTACGGTTCTCTCCTATTGATCTCTCAAGAATTCTCTTCAAGCCCCGATTGGAAACCTCAACTTGTCCACTTGTTTGTGGATGATACGCGGTGGAGAGACGATGAGTGACTCCGTATTTAAGCATGACCTTTGTAAATTGGTCATTGCAAAAATGGGTTCCGCGATCACTTATGATTGCACGAGGGGCACCAAATCTGGCGAGAGAGATATTAAGTAAATTTGCAAACAACTCTGGGCGTCTTGGTGGGGATGCGCTTTTGCTTCAACCCATTTTGATAAAATAATCTTGGCACATAACGAGGATGTATTTGTTGCCTTTGGATGAAGGGAATGGCCCTAAAGTAAAAGCCCAGACGTCAAAGATTTCGCCAATACTTGGATGGAATTTTGTTGGCATCCTCATCCCGTTCGTGAAATTTTCCCCTTGGACGGCTGGCTGATGAGTTGCAGTTTTAACAACTTCATGGGCATCCTTGTAGATCGTGGGCCAAAAAGAATCCGGAAATCGAGATCTTTCCTTGCTGTGTAGTTAGCACCGTGATGTCCACCGGTAGGCCCATCGTGGCAAGCCATGAGGATGTCATGGGCTTCCTTGCCAAAAACACAACGTCGAATAACTTGATCCGCACAGATTTTAAACAGAAAGGGATCTTCCCAAAAATAATGCTTTACGTCTTTGAAGAATTTTCTTTTCTGCTGGGTTGACATTCCTTTGATCACGAAATTTCCCGCCATTGGTAGTTTGCGAAGTCAGCAAACCATGGGGATACTTTAGCATCCAAGAACAACAATCGACAACTAAGGTTTCAAGAGGAAAACTTTTTCATTTATTCCTTTGGGATCGAGACATTCTTGTGAGGGATTTCATCTAATCGTGATAGATGATCACGCTAGGTTCTCAGCTCCTTTAGTGTCATCTACATCAAGTCCAACTCTTTTGGAGGAGCAGAACCCATCGAGCAATCTCGCCTTAGAATCTTTCTTTAGCAAAGAGATACTTAGGGCGGAATGATCTCGTTACACAGTGCATTTGTTCTATGACAAGGTAAGATCGGAATTTTATCGAACTGCGTACACACCGGCTATCATTTCTTTTCTCTGTCGTGGTGTAAGTGATTTCCGCCTCATTCATTGTTTTACTTGCATAGTGTATAGGCCTAAAATGTTTCTCATGACATTGCCCCAAGACTGCACCTAAGGCGAAATCGCTTGCATCGCACATAAGTTCAAATGGTTCATTCCAGTCTGGGGCAATCAGGATTGGAGCCTCGGTTTTTTGTAAGATTTTTTTTTTCCTTTTGAGAGTGTTAAATGTGCTTCAACACAACTCTTTGGAGAAATAAAAACGGAGTTCTTTTTCAAGCAAAATGGGTCATGGGACGGGGCTATTTTTGAGAAAGTCTGATGAATTTCTATAAAACCCGGCTTCTATATCATGCCCAAGAAAACTACGGACACCTTTTACAGTCAGTCGGTGTGAGGGTGCTTGGCGTAACGTCAATCTTAGCTCGATCAACCTCTACATTCCCGACTTGGGAGATTTTATGCTCAGAACAAGGCCTTCTTTAACTGAAATGGCTTTTCTCCCAGTTTAGAGCTAACTTGGTGTCTTCACAGACCGTTTAAGCATCTTTTCTAAATGGGTTAGGCATGTAGGAGAAAGAATTCAAAAACCGAAAAAGTCATCCCATATAAATACTTCATCGTTTTTTCGATCATGTGTGGAACGATTGCCATCATACATTCTCTGGAATCGTGCTGGTGCATTGCGAGGCCAAAGGGCATGCGGGGTTTTTTTTCGGTAGGCAAAGGTTCAGTTATGAGCAAGTAAATGTTGTTCTTTTCCTGATCTTTGGGTCGATGGTATTTGAAAATTAACCTGAGAAAACCATCAAGAAAACCATAGTATTCGTTTCCCGCAAGCCTCCCGTAGCATTTGGTCATGATATGGTAGTTGGAAAATGGTCTTTTCGGGAGGCTTCATTCATCTTGCGGTAGTCATTGGCATACCCGCCATCCCGTAGTAATCTAATCGAGTTGGAAAAATCAATCATTTGTCATTCTCAACCACGGTAAAACAACCTTTCTTTGGTACACAGTGTCGGGCTTACCAGGGAATATCGTGATAGGTGTCAAATTTAATCCTGCGTCAAGAAGTTTTTCAACTTTCTTTTTTTATGACATCGTGGAAGATTTTTAGGTTTACCCTGGTCTTAAGTTGGACAGCTGACCATGGTGTGTTGTAGTTCTCGTCCATTAGAATTTTGTGATGTATAAAATTCCGGGTTAATACCCTTTGATATCGAGAGTTTCTAAGCGATGGCTCGCTTGTTAGGACTGCCAAACCTTTTATGAGAGCGGGCTTTCTCCCCGACACTCAAATCTTTAGCAATGATGACTGGTAACTTGTTGTCACCTTCCAAAAATGCATATTCGAGGTGAGGAGGTAAGTCCTTGAGCTCGACCTTGGGAGGTTCATCATTTGATGTTTCATCGGTTTTGGCTTCACAAATCTTAAGCTCTTTTCTAACCTCAGGAAAATAATTTGCCTGGTTGGGAGTGTGATAAGGCTTCACTATTAGGATAGTTCAAGAAGAAGAATGTCCTCGTCTAGGATTCCCATTCGGCATCATCAATTCTGACTTATACGAAGTATCAGAAGTTCAGCTTCGATTTCTTCAAGAATGTAAATCACTACCCTCGAATGGTGGAGGGTTGGGAGAAGTGTTATCAACAATTGTTCGAGGAAGGAGTGGAATTTTCATTTGTTAATACTTACCGAGAAACATAAATCTCTTGAGATATTCCTCACAAGCTATATCATAAAGTTCAACCTTGTTAACTGATTCTATCGCATTGTAGGAGAATCTTTTTCATTATTCCTACTTTGAAAAGTCACGGATTGCGTCATCATGTTAAGGTCATACTCTTCCCGTTGTACATCCATCAAGGCTCTTGCCGTTTTCTTAAAAATTGGTACTTCTAAAAGCAACGGGACTCTGGGTCGGCGTCATAGGCAACCACACAAAATCGGCTAGAAAGTTGAAGGTTCCAACCTCACAAAACAGATCCTTTAGCTATGGCAGGTGGGAGTGGAGTCGTATCGGTTAAGGGTCAACTTAACTCGAGTTACCGTCTTGGTTTGGTCAGTCTTTTGGAATTAAGCTTTTAAAAAACAGAGAGTGGCAGTAGATTGATGCTGTGCACCGAGATTCTGCCAAGGCCAAGTATTCATCCAACTCTGGAAAATCACCACACATTGGTATCAGAAATTCTACCGGACTCCTAATTTCTCGGGAAATGTCTTTTGGATGATTGCCGAGCATTTTTCATTAACTGGTGTTTGGTTAAATTCCAAGATCTAGTCTTGATGTTCAAAAGCTTCCTGAACATCGGTGCAAACTTAGGAAATGTGCGTGAGAGCATCCGCGAAAGCTCAGCTCGAAGTGGAGATTCGAAAAATTTTCCATAAATTTCAAAGCTCATAGGTCGTACCTTTTCGCGGACTTTCTTCTTGTTTACCCTTAGATGGATATGGTATATCGTTATTGGATCTAGGATGACAATGGTTCTTCAATTTGGTCTATTCGGGAGCTTAAACCTTTTGTGAGGTTCGGACGCCTTTGGGTATCTGTTAGGGACAAGCACCGTGTCTTTGTCCCTCGGTTTCAACTTCCAACACTGGAGGTGGATTTGAGGTCCTCTTATGAAACACGCTTTAGGTGGTGATTGCTTTCATTTCACCCTTCGGGTTAGCACTGGTGTTTGCTAGGAAGAGAACCGAATTTGAAGTAGAAGCTTTGGTTGTATTTTACTATTTTGGGTGAGCAAGTGGTTATGTTGGAAATTTGGTTTTGCATATTTTGCATAACCGCAATTCATTAGCCTTGACATAGCCTCTCAAATCAGTTTTGACACACCCGAAGCTTGATGAGCGGGAGTCTTGGTACGCGGTGGTGTTGATGAACCGGGGTTTTTTTTTTGATACATTGGGTCTTGTTGTTGAAACCTTGGGGTCGTTGGATTTGACCCTGGTTATAGCATTCCTACGGTTTTTGGTTTTCTGGTTCCAACGATTTCTGATTGTTTGGCTAGGAGGTTTGTGTTGCACATGTAAGAGGAAAACCAGTGTGGTCTGATTTGGTTTGCCATCCGATGGGACAGGTAACCGGAATTTCCTTGGTTGAAATTGGTTGCGGCTGCTTGCGAGACGTATTCTTGGATGTTATCTCGGTAATTGTTGCTATCGGTAGCCGGACAATTTTGATATGAGTGGGCACCACCGCAGGTAACACAACTTTGCTCAACCGCTTTTACGGGAGCGGGAGCAGGATACTAGAGATGTTCCTGCCTTGTCCGAGAAGTAGAGCTCTATCCCATATCTTTCAATTCAGCAACAGGTGAGATACTCGGATGGTCGCTGGAAAGCGCTCGTACTCAACTTAGCACAATGGCCTTGTTTTTTTACTTCGGGAGTGACGAACTTTTCTGGGACTTGCTCTCTTTGTTGCTTGAGCTATCAGCAAGGCCTGTTGTCAGATATGTTACCACCCGCGGCGGCGTTCAAAGAGTCTGGATCCTTCAATTTAAGGCATTGTTAAAGATGTATCCAAGTGGTGAAGCTCCTGAGAATCCATGGTTGTGGACATGTCTCGGGAAAGATCTTTGAATCGATCCCAAGCCTCGCTCAAAGATCATCAAATCCTTTGTTTAAATTAGTGATTCGTCGAAGATTTGTCGTTTTAGAAGGTGGGAAAAACTGATTGATAAATTTAGCAACGAGGTCATCCCATGTTTGAATTGATCGAGGGGGTTCTTTCTCAAGCCATATCCGGGCTGCCCCCTCGAGAGAGAAAGGAAAAAAAGCATCAACTAATTGATGTGGTCGGGACATTTAGGATATCTCAAAGTCGAGGTGATTTTATTGAAAGTAACGGGTGGGGCATGTGGGTCCTCTTTGTCATGTCCGAAGAACTGCTTGTTCTGGACAAGAGTCTTGTTTGAGAAGTATTTTGGAAAGAAATTCTTACGGGATTAATACTATAAGTATATTAAATTTGTTTATCTACACCGAACCAAGAAGCATAGAGTAAAGAGGAGGAATCCACTCTGACATATTACCACCGAATACACGGCAACAAATGGGCTGAGATAGCTAAACATCTACCCGGAGGGTATACTTAATAACATCTATATCAGGTGTATTAAAATGGTAATACAACATGTTGTTGTCTACAACTCTAAAGAGAATACATTAATTATCTCAAAAACATAAATAACTGACTGTTACATTTTAGGAGTGCGTAGGGTATAAGGAGTCCAGTTGGACGAGTGCTTTCTTGTGGATACTTTTCTCTGTATGTTTTGGGAGGTGATAATATCCGTACTTTGAAGTATATGATGCAATACGACGTGTCATGAGTTGTTTTAATCTTGTTTTACAGAGAAATTAAAGCAGAGAAAGCTCGAGTTCTTGTTCACTGCATGTCAGGAAAAAACAGGCAAGAGCTCGTGCTGTAAACTACAGTTGTGTTGATATTTTTGTAAGTTTAAGGTCTTATGAAAAAACATGATTAGAGGTCCTTTCTTTCATTCGGGTTGTTTAGAAACAAAAGCGTAGATCATAATATGGTGGCGTGAAACATTGATCACATAAAAGAAAAGTAGGACCGAGGATTTGATGAGTTAATCATATTGTATTTTTGACAGGTCTCCCGCTGTTGTTATGGCATTTTTAATGAAGAGCAGAAGGTGGACTCTTGATCAGAGTTACCAATGGGTGAAAGAACGTAAATCCAGGTATATATCTACCCTAGTTAAACCAACGTGATTGACACGTGTTTATTACTTAGATAACATGTTTTTGATGTTTTAACTATGCTGACTCGCGTAAATTATACTCCTACTTATGTACCGATAAATATCAACACACGATAAGAGACAGAATCCGCGAGAGCAATGAAAACCGGAAGCAGTATAGAGTGTTCCCGGGTCGTTTTGTCCCAACGAGGCTATGGATGGAAAATCGAGAAACGATTGACGATTGATGTTTGAAAATGACAAGGATGTGATTGGGAACTAAACTCAATGAGCAAATGCACATAAAAATAAGCAAAGAGAATAAGCTAGAACAAGAATAAAAGCTAGATATGGCAAAAACGCTTAAAACTTTTACACTAAGGCACAAATAGGCTCAAATAAGCTTAAGGCAAATTAAATAAGCTAAACTAACTCTAAATAAGCAAATACAAAAAGCAATCAAACTAATGTAAATAAGATAAACTCAACAGTACTAACAACAGTACTACCAGTATTAACTAACAGTATTATCTTGAAGTTAGTACTGCTAGTTATAAGTTAGTACTGTTAGCCTAAGTTAGTACTGCTAGGCTAATAAAAACTCAAAGAAACAATAAATAAGCAAACAAGCTAAAACAGAAGTTTAATTACCCAAAATAAGCACTTAAGCATAAGGATAAGCAAACAGAATAGACTATAATGATAGATAAGCTAGAAAACTAAAACTGACAAACTATTGAAAATACTTTGAAAAGGAAAATAAGCTTAAATAAGCTTATTCTTAAAGAAAGTAAAGGAAAATGGTTTAATCTACTCTAAAAAGCTGAGGAAATCTTAAATAAGTAGAAACAATAAGCTGAAAAGCTAAAATGAACCACCAGTATTAACAGTTTTCACTAACAGTACTAACTTATAGTTAGTACTGGTAGCTTTAAGTTAATACTGCTAGTTTTAAATTTCAAAAATGAACTAGCAGTACTAACCATGAGTTAGTACTGTTAGTTCAAAATGTACTTTAACGTCTCCAAAAATCATTTTTTATTTCAAACTTATTAAAAACAGATTATCAAATAACAAATTAAAGCACTTAAGAGCAAACTTTAATCAAGAATAAGCAATAAATAAGCACAGTAAGTACTTCTGCAGTAAATAAGAAATGTAAGAAAAAGAGGGAGACTTACAAAACCCTTGCTCAAAACAGGGTCCAACAAATGAATCTACAAGCTCTAGCTTGCATAGAACAAGCTAGTGAGAGTCCATAAGCCCATCCAGAACTGGCTTATCATCCAATAAATAAGCTGTGGTGTATTGAGAGTGATTTTTGTGATTCTCTTTTAACTACTTAACTTTTTAGTTTTACTTAATGAAAACAGCTTATAGATAAGCTGTACTGATAGCTTTTTGGAACACAAACAATATAAGTAAGAAACTTAACACTTGAAATTGTAAATTGATTTAA
>BQNB010001792.1:102723-119748 GCA_026074375.1 Tanacetum coccineum | reverse complement strand
GAATTACAAACTAAGTTTCATGCAATCATAAGCAAACACTAATAAATTTAGCCTAACATATTAATTGAAAGCGAAGAACATTTAATCATACATAGACATATTGAAAGATTAAAGGGATAGAAAGAATTCACTTCAATAAAATATGGAGTAATGGTGGAAACAATAGGGTTATAAAACCTAAAAAATGACTGAAACAATGAATAAAATTGTTTCCTAATTATTCCTCACGAATTCCACACCGAAACCCTAAAAACTAAGGTTGTGTATATAGGAAAATAGACGTGATGGCGTCGCTTGTTAATTACGATGCCGTCAACCCGTAGAATCTTCTTTGGGCTTCTTGAAGTCAGCTGGTCAGACGCCCTCGTCAAAATCTCTGACGCCGTCACAAGGTTTTGTGACGTCGTCTCCACACTCTGTATACCCTCTTGATATCAAATTTCGTATAGAGTTGTAATCATGTCCGCTTCTTCCCAAATTGAGTCCAAGTCATGTGTATATCCTCCAAGTTTTATCCAAATTTTAAAAACATAAAAAGAAATTATGAAGCACGTATTTTGGACATATTTGCATGATTTAGGGGGTTAAATAACCCCGAAAAAATGTATAAAATGTCACCTTATCAGTAGTCAAAATTAAGTTAGGAAAATATAACACAATGTGAATGGTGCAACTGACATAAGATTACACTTAGTGGTCACACCACTTCAACATCCATATCAGCGTCGTCTCACATTTAACTCTCCATGTACATCCACTAACTTCCTT
This sequence comes from Tanacetum coccineum, assembly GCA_026074375.1. Classification (NCBI taxonomy): domain Eukaryota; kingdom Viridiplantae; phylum Streptophyta; class Magnoliopsida; order Asterales; family Asteraceae; genus Tanacetum; species Tanacetum coccineum. The sequence goes on along the minus strand of BQNB010001792.1, from coordinate 118,980 downwards.
TCACCTTTCACCCTTAGTGGTTACACCATCTCACCTTTCAACCTATTTTTTTTAACATATTAAATTAAAAACTAAAATAAATATTTATTCATAATTATAAACATTATGTTCAAAATAAAAAAACATCATAAATATTAAAAACTAAAATTAACCATTACGAGAAAGGTGTTTAACCAAATCGGCGCGGAAATTTTAATGCGCTTATTACGACTTGATTTGTATGATAACTTGTAGCACTTGTTTTTTGGGTCGTAAGAGGTCGTCCGGTTGATGTGTTGTGCTTACTTTGGATACCAATGAGAGATATCGCTTTGTCCTTGTCTTTTCGAATCATATTATGTAATATGATGCATGTATACATCATATTTCTTATAATTTCTAGACGATACAGTCATGCGGGATTGGCTAATTGTCACACACCCAAATGGGGTCGCAACGGAATAGGTAACTGAAGGTGTGACTTCATAATATTTCAAGCACAAAGTACGAGAGAACGACCACTAAATGGACGTTTTGAAAATCATTCACCGTTGCATAAATTAAATAAAGTTTTACAATACTAAAAGGATTCAAATTATCACATGCGAAAGCTTAAAAGATAGGTTTAAATCAACAACGGTAAATAAATGATAGTTTGATAAATCTTGAAGACCGGTCCAATGCATGACACTTCACATAGCACATCAAAGGGAATCCAAAGCTAAGCACCTGAGAAAACATGCTTAAAACGTCAACATAAAGTTGGTGAATTCATATGTTCAAGTAAAACGTAAGTATGGACCGCAAGATTTTTAAAGAAAGCAAGCATGATGATTGTAACACATACAATTATCACAGGTTAAGTATTTACGTATGCACTAAGCTCATGACACCGAAGCTGATGTTTGTTAGCAAATAAATGCCAAGTAAAGTTTTGCCAAGTAGGTATCTAACTCAAAATACCTAGAGAAATCTGTTTGATCGGTACCATGTGCGTACCCGATACAGGTAAGATTCACCAAAACCCAGACGGTGATTATCAGTCCTAATAGATCAATTAATAGCAGTCACGCTTACTCACAGTAATTAACGGTTCATGATAGTGGCAGTAGTGAGCTGATGCGTATTTTCTTTTTAATAGATCAGGTTTTGAATTTATAAACTATGAACCACCTAAGATCTATACACACACTAACGAGCAGTGTACTCGGTCGCTTGTAGTATACTTGAGATAAGTCTGAGGTCGACCCAAAGAGCTATGTGTAAGGCTTCTAAAACGAGGCTATCTACTATTAAACTAGAAAGGAATTTAAATTATCGCGTTTGGATTTAAGAACATGAAAACTTTAATTGAAATGATCTAAGTAGGATCGAAGGAAAGAAAGTGCAGCCCTAATTACTTCTTAATTAACTTAATGATTCGATTTATTCTACTAGTTGGGAAAGCTAGGATCGAATGGCCAACTAATCCCCACTTATCTAGCGGAATCCCGACTACACTGGTCATAGTAACCGGAATTTTATCCCACTGGTCATGGTAAGCGAGCATCATATTTGGCATTCTTATGATCAAAGTATTATAACCAAATAGATACCAAGAATTAACAAGACATAAATGAATCATAATGATAATTAATAAGAAAAGCTTAGCTGAAAATTGTATTTATACAACTGTCAATTAATAAAAGTAATGAAATGATAATCGAACCAAACTAGTATAATGATGATGATCGAGGCCGGATTATTCCTTCTAAAATGACTAGAGAGTGTTGAAAAACGACTTGGGGGTGATGTCCCAGTCGTCCCCTTAGATGGGAGGAAGAATGAATGAGTATAAGGCTGAATTTTACCTCTATTTATAGGCTTCTGATTGGTTACGGCGTAACTGAAGAGTTTATGGCGTAACCAAAGTGTTAGGTTACTGTGTAACACTTCAGCAAAATTGTAGTAATTGCAAACTTGTGACTTTTCAGTTGTGATCAGGCTCTAACTCAAAACATGAAAGTTGTAGATATCACTTTCCTCTTTCCATGGCCACTTGAATCAACTTCAAAGGAGTTAGTATGAAGAAGTTATGGTCAAAATACTAGAGCACATTTCCGGAGATGTCTCAGGAGCATTTCCTCTTCGGCTTCATTTCTTCACACAATTCATTCACGAGCCTTTCATAGTAACTCCAAATCATAAGTGGATGGCTTCTTATATAATATTCATTCGTAGAAGCATCCATTAATCACGTCATTAAACTCCAATGCCTTGTTTATTGTGATATTATTGTCCAATTCTCGTGTTTCTTGCCAAATACTTGCGTTTTTCCTAAAAACAACAAAATAAGTGATTATCATATTTAGGTATTTATAAGATATTTGCAAGCATTTTCATGGGGATTTTGACACTAAAAAGTATCAAATATTTGATGTCAACAAATATCCCCCCACTTGACTTCTACTTGCCCTCAAATAGACCTGTTAGAATAATTCATAAAAAGATTTCCCCAATTTAACTCAGAGAAATGAATCTATAAAGTACTTATGCTAGAAAACATCAAAGCCGAATACCTCACGAAAAGGGGATCAAAATTCACTCAACTCTCAAACTAGTCTAAGTGTTTCATTTTCGGGGTGATCGCTCAACTGCACTGTCATAGCATGTATTCTATCATAAGCTTGGAAAGTACACAAATCTCCACCAACTAGAGTTAGGGTCTAAATGACTTTCAAAGGCAACATGGGTAACACATACTGGTTTAAACTGGGTGATAAGACATACATGATTGCATTCACTTTGACCGTCAGTTTTTGGGTGATATGTCGTACTCATATCTAACTAAGTACCTAAGGCTTTCTAAAGCGACTGCCAAAAATGAGATGTGAATTTGCTATCTCGATCAGAGATGATCGAAATTGGAACTCCATGCCGCGAGACTACTTCTTTCAAGTACTGTCTCGTTAACTTCTCCATTGAATATGTTTCCTTCATTGGCAGAAAATGTGCAGATTAGTGAGTCGATCGACGATAACCCAAATTATATCGTGACCACTAGACGTCTTTGGCAGTTTCATAACAAAATCCATTGTAATCTTCTCCCACTTCCACTGCGGAATCTCGGGTTGTACCAACAATCCAGATGGCTTCTGATATTCAGCCTTCTTGGCACACGTCATACACTTACTGACATAGGTGGCAATCTCTGCTTTTATATTAGGCCACCAGTACAACTTCTTAAGATCATGATACATCTTATTTGATCCAGGCTGGATATAATACTTAGACTTATGTGACTCATTCATGATCAAGTCCTTTAATCCACCAAAATGTGGCACCCAACTCCGTTTCTCAATACAGAGTGTTCCATCGGTACGAGTCTCGAACTTTTTGTTTATTCCATTGAGATTTTATTCCTTAATGTTCCCCTTATTCATTGCTTCTGCTTGAGCATTCAAAGTTTGGGGTGGAATGTTTAAGTCGATTGTCATCATTAAGGCTCGAACTCGTAGCGGCTTAATCCTTTCTTTTCGGCTCAATGCATCTGCCACCACGTTTGCCTTTCCCGGGTGATAACGAATCTCATAATTATAATCACTCAATAGCTCCAACCATCGGCGTTATCTCATGTTCAGCTCCTTCTGATCAAGAATATGTTGTAAACTCTTGTGATCAGTGAACACAACACACTTCGTGCCATACATATAGTGTCTCCAAATCTTTAGAGCGAACACTATTGTTCCAAGTTCCAAATCATGAGTAGTGTAGTTTTTCTCATGCACTTTGAGCTGGCGGGATGCGTAAGCTATGGCTTTCTCCTTTTGCATCAAAACCGCGCCCAACCCCTTGTGCGACGCATCACAATAAACCACGAAGTTTTCGCTTCCTTTGGGTAATGCCAAAATTGGCGCACTACACAATTTATGCTTTAACAGTTGAAAAGCTGCCTATTCCTTTTCTCCCCAATCAAACTTCACACTCTTCTGAGTCAGCTTGGTCATAGGTTTAGCGATCTTCGAAAACCCTTCGATAAACCGTCGATAATAACCGGCAAGACCTAGAAATTGATGAATTTTTGTCGAAGTCTTAAGTGACGCCCAATCATTGATGGACTCAATCTTAGCAGGATTACGTAAATACCTTCGCTATCAATCACGTGACCAAGAAATTGCACTTTCGAGAGCCAAAATTCGCACTTGGAAAATTTAGCGTACAATTCCTCCTTCTTAAGTAATTCTAAAATTAACCTAAGGTGTTCCTCACACTCTTCCTTGTTCTTAGAGTAAATCAAAATATCATTGATGAACACAATTATAAACTTATCTAAATATGATTTGCACACCCGATTCATCAGATCCATGAATACCGCCGGTGCGTTGGTTAATCCAAAAGGCATTACTTAAAACTCGTAGTGATCGTAATGAGTTCTAAACGCCGTCTTTGGAATGTCCTCTTCACGAACTTTAAGTTGGTGATAACCAGACCTCATGTCGATCTTCGAGTAAATGCTTGACCCTTGTAGTTGGTCAAACAAGTCGTCAATCCTCGGTAGTGGGTACCGATTCTTGACCGTCAGCTTGTTCAATTCCCGGTATTCGATACACATTCGGAATGATCCGTCTTTCTTTTTGACAAACAAGACCGGAGCTCCCCAGGGTGAGGAACTTGGTCTCACAAAGCCCTTGTCCGTAAGTTCTTATAGTTGGGCGGACAATCTTGCATCTCTGACGGGGCCAATCTATACGGAGCTCGTGCTACAGGTGCAGCACCAGGGACCAAGTCGATTTGAAATTCAACTTGTCGAGCTGGTGGAAGTCCTGTCAAGTCTTTTGAAAAGACTTTCAGAAAGTCCCGCTCTGTTGACACATCCTCAAATCGCTTCTCCTCCGACTTGTCTTCTACTTTCTTTTCTGTAACTTGTGCCAGAAAGACATGGCACCCTTTTTGTATATACTTCTGAGTCTTGGTGCACGAGATGATATTAAGTCTAGAATTTCTTCCATCTTCTATCACCTTAAATTGTCAACACTTTATTCCTGTAGGGAATACGAATAATCTTCTCATCATAAACGATCACGATGTGGTATTTCAACAACCAATCCATACCAATTCTATAGTCAAAGCTACCAAGTTCTACGGGCATTAAGTCGATGTTGAACGGGTGGTTTAGAAAGTTTATGGTACAACCTTGACTTACAGAATCAGTTCTTATTATCTTCCCGTCAGTTAACTCTGTGGTGTAATTAATGTCTAAGGCAATTGGAACGATGTCACTTAGAAGGCTAAACTCCGCGGATGTGAGGTTTCTATCAGCTAGGCTCTATGTACTTGCAATAATTATGTCCTTTTGCTTTAACTTCATGTCCATTAGAAATTTCATCGGTACAAGAATCTCCTAATCTTTATAATTATAACTTACTAAAAGATAAGTCAATTGAAGGAAATCTCCTAGTTTCCTCTCACGGATAGTTTCTAGGTATAGGCTATATAACGAAGCAGCAAACGTAATCGCACTGGTTTAGAATTGTCCTAGGGTGACTGGCGGTGTAATTCGATTACTCGGCTGAAGGCGCGGTGTAAGATAAGGTTGACTCCACTTGTTAAGGTTGTGTAAAACTCTACTTGGTTACAGTGTTGGCTAATACGAACACTCATGACAAGAACAACGTAGGAATACGCACACAAAATATCGATAGAAAATAACCAAAAAATTATTTTGACAAGGTTTTAGGGTGACTACTCCCAGCATAGCATGGTCCTTCCTGAATTAGACATAGGTGACCAGGCTATGTATAATTTAGGGACTAACGATGAAATTCTCATTTCGTCAAACTAGTGTTATGTTTAAAATTTTAGTATATGGTATAAACGATATGGTTTATATGGTAGCAAAACACTATGTAAAAACAAAAACATGGTAGTTAATAAAACGACACGATATATTTTGTAAGATAGCGGAAAATAGTTTATGAGGTGATAGAAAAATAGTTTACGAGAAAATCACATGACAGTTTATAATGTAATAGTAAGGGGTTTATAATATGGTAACAATTAGTTAACAAAATAGTTTATAAATGACGACGAAATAGTTTATAAAAGACAACGAAATAGTTTATAGGATGATAACAAAATGATTTGTAAGATGACATCAAAATAGTTTATGAGGTGGTAGCAAAATGATTTATAAGATGATAACAAAATAGTTTATAGAATGAGAACAAGATATTTTATAAGACGCTGGCAAAATAGTTTATAAAATGATAGTGAAATGGTTTATAAGACGGTAACAATTTAAGGAGTGTAACTAACGAAATCGTCATGACACATCGATTAATAGAGGATTAAACAAAATAAAAAAATCCATACAATACAATGTAATTCATAGGAAAGTACTAGCAAGACTCTTAGGGAATATAGTCCTAAAGGGCTTCGACTTAGGTGTCACTACGCAAGGTGTGAAAAAAATCTCTCCTTAAGCATTAACATGATCTATAACGACGTTAGGGTTCTTGCAAGCTTTTCCTTTATTTCCCTTCTAGTTACCAATATTTTGATTCTTCAACTTCGAGCACTCATTCTTGTAATGCCCTTGCTTTCCACACTCATAGCAAGTAATTGCAGTTTTTTATTGCAATTGGGGCTCCTTGAGTTGTTGCGATAACGGGTGTCCTACAATCTCTTATCATGTGACCAATTCTCTTGTAGTTATTGTACTTTACAATGCATGGACCAGTGTGATGTAACTCACACTTGTTGCATAGAGGCAACTTCCCAGCATATCCATTCTTGTTATCTGGTCTAGCAATGCAAACTCTCACGACCTTTTGTATTTTATTTTGTTGTTGGCATTCCTTGCCACCTTGGCTTCCTAACGTATGACCTGATCCATCGAGTCGTGATCCATGCAGATATTTGCCTTGTAGATAACAATAGCTTCAATAGCATTAGCAATTCGATGGGTTACAATATGCTCGATCCTCGTGGAACTCATTCATTGTCTCATTGTCGGCATTTTCATTAAAATCGAACGGAGTAAAGCTAATGAAATAAGTCGAATTTCAAAAGTCGTGTTTCCAAAAATGAAATGTTACGAGGTGACGGGTTAAAGTCGTGTTCGAATTTAATCTGCATGTTTCTACAAATTACGAGAAGTAAGAAAGATTGAGACGTTACGAGGTGACGTATGTGTTTCGACAGTATGGGGCGGGTGTTCCAACCCATTTTCAGAATCGGATAACAAGATAATCAGTAGGGTCGGCAGACTATGACAAGTTTCAAGGTTTTGTAAAACCGTGTTATGTAAAGTCATGAAAACGTTTTAAGAATCATCGTATAACTCATGATGTTATAGAAGTAAACGAGACCACTGTTTCACTCATAATGTCTTAAAAATAAACGAGACCATTATTTCACTCACAATGTCTTAGAAATAAACGAGACAATTATTTCACTCATAATGTCTTAGAAATAAACGAAACCATTGTTTCACTCACAATGTCTTAGAAAAAGTTTTAGTATTTATATAAAACGATGCAGGATGCGTGCAATGCAAAAGTAGACATGATGCAAAATAAGTATGCACTCATGGTAAAAATGGAAATGCATCATAGCAAAATGAATATGGCAAATAATATTTAAGGTAAAATAATACTTAGTAAAATAATATTCAAGTATAGGCATTAATAACGTATATATATATGGTAACGTAATGCACATAAAAGCACGTATAGGCAAGTAGGGATCACGTAATGGTTATAGTCTAGGCCTAAAATGCAATCGTAGTTCTCTATAACCTTGGCTCTTGATACCAATCTGTCACACCCCCAAATTGGGTTGCAACAGAATGGGTAACTGAGGGTGTAACTTCATAATAGTTCAAGCATAAGGTATAGGGAACGACCACTAAATGGATGTTTTGAAAATCATTCACTGTTGCATAAATTAAATAAATAAGTTTTACAAAACTCAAAGGATTCAAATTGTCAAATGCGGAAGCTTAAAAGATAGTTTTAAATCAACAATGGTAAATAAATGATAGTTTGATCAATCTTGAAGACCGAGCCAATACATGACACTTCACATAGCACATCAAAAGGAATCCAAAGCTAATCACCTGAGAAAACATGCTTAAAACGTCAACATAAAGTTGGTGAATTCATAAGTTCATGTAAAACGTAAGTATGGACCACAAGATTTTTTAAAGAAAGCAAGCATGATCATTGTAACACATACAATATCACAGGTTAAGTATTTATGTATGCACCAAGCTCATGACACCAAACTTGATGTTTGTTAGCAAATAAATTCTAAGTAAAGTTTTGCCAAGTATGTATCTAACTCAAAATACCTAGAGAAATCCGACATGTTATACGTCCGTTTGATCGGTACCATGTGCGTACCCGATACAGGTAAGAATCACCAAAACCAGGACGAGGATTATCAGTCCTAATAGATCTATTAATAGCACTCACGCTTACTCACAGTAATTAACGATTCATGATTGTGGCAGTAGTGAGCTAAAGGTACTTAGGCAAAATCCGTAAACATGTAAACGTATAGTAACGTACTTGTGTCCAAAGGTAAAAACAAAGAAATGTTTCTCACCCCAAAAGTTATAAAGTATATGTAAAGGGTAAAGGGTGGGGCTATGAACTCACCTTAAGTAAGAGATGAGCGAAAGTAACCAACAAAGCCAGGAAGAAACCAAACGATCCTAACCGCGACCTAATTTAATAATTACGCGCTTTTAGGAGAAGAATAAATAACGAAACATCGCGTAAAGCATTTATAGGAAGCAATATCATCCTTATGTGTTTGTGCCTCAGTTTAAGTAGTTAAAAGTGACTTAGTAAAAATATAGAGTTTTTAGTTATGTTCCGACACTTTGTTGAAAATTACTATTTTTGGAAAGTTACTATCTTTAGAAAGTTTGAAAATCCCGTACGCTAATATTTTCTAATTATATTTGATAAGTCCATCCTACGTCTAAACACATTTATGACCTTAAACGTCTTGTTTCCGTTTTTATTTTGCTAATATATTTGTCTTATACTAAACTTTCTATTTTTAGAAACTCTTAACGTCTTTCAAATCTCGTCTTTATAAACTTTCTAACGCGTCCTAATTATTTTTAAGTGGTTTACTAATATTTGCCTAGATTTTTATAGCTTAAACGGACCCAAAAATGCTTGAAAACTCAATTTATAATTTCAATCAGCTCACACTTATTTTTGAAAAGTTTCATAAATTAACCGACTTTGACCGAGTGTAACTCTTTCGTTGTAAACTTTCATGACTCGAGAAAAGTCGCTTATTTTAATGAAAAATCATTCCGGACAAGTTTCATTTTATACACTTTAATCAATTTGAATCCAAAAAGGGTCAAAACCTCGATTTGAAAACTAGACAGGATGTCCGTAAACTTTGCAAAAGCTGTCAAAAACATTTATTTTCCGCCAAACTTTAAACGGCCATAGTTTCTTCGTTATAAATCCGTTTTCCGCATTCTTTATATCAAAATCGTCGGAGAACATATACTAACATGTTTAGAGGTTTAACCAATCCAAGACATTCTTATGACCCTCTAAACCCACAAATTTATTCGGGACAGCAAATTGATTCTATCCGAAAGCTAACCTAAACACATCATAACTTCGCCAAAACCACAAATCTACCCTAAAACCCTTCGATAGTGATTCCACCAACAAAAACCATCTCAAACTAACCTAATCCCAACGCCAACAAATCGTCAACAACACTTTTATCGCTTAACCTAACGCTACGAACCCAAAAGTACAATAAAATGTAAGAAATATATAAAAAGCCTCAAACTTTGAACTAAATCGTACAACTTTGATTATTAGGAGATTTTTGTTGTAAAAAGCGTGCACAAACAAGGATGATGTTGTTTTGATAGGAAAAGATAACGGCGAGAGAACAAATAGTATAGAAAGATTGTGTAAATGAAAATGATGATGATACTTACACGTAGAGAGAAGATGGTGAAGAGAAGCTTGAACTTTTACCCCAAACAACTATGAATATAACCCGAATAAGCAAAAGAATACCTCAAATAATCTTGGAAATGAACCCCGATCAATAAAGTACAACCAAAACTTGAACAAGAAATCAAAAACACCAAATTTTGTGGTGTTGTTGTTCGTCCGACGCCAAGAGAAAGAAGGAGAGAAGAGAAAATTTGAATGTGTGTTTTTCTAGTGAGAGAATGGAATGGTGGAAATGAAATGATAAGAGTGAATAAATAAGTGTAGGCACATGCATAAGGCTTGAACCTAGACCATTTTATGAAGTAATCCTAGGATGGTGGGTACTAGGGAGACCAACTAGCTAAATTAGTGGAAGGGTGTTGGCAAGGGGGCATATGGAGGGATAAGGGGGAGGGGGAATTTTTGCTCAAACTTGATTCTTTACACTAGATATTTATTTATGGAGGTATAGGATATTTAAGCTTGTTCAAGAATTTATTTCAAGTAGTATACGCAATACCCGTGAAAGTAAAAAATGCACGACTTTTAGAAATAAAATAAGTAAATCTAGAAATACGATCCACGGATAAAAACGCGATAGTCATCCAAAGACTACGTTAAATAACAAGCCGGAACGCATCCGGTTACGTTTCTCAGTTATACGCGGGACAACTTCCCGATTTTTGGGTCAAGTCAACACAAAACTTGTAAAAGTCAAACTTATGCACGTATATTGGAAAATATAGACTTGCGAATTTTTGGAGTGTCACACTAATATAGCCCATTTATTCTTTAGAACACCATACGCCCATTCCACATCTTTCCTTGTCGCTTTATTCATTCGTTTACACCGTATTTGCTTATGGTCATCATCGCCCGAATTTGAAATCGACTTAACAAATGTAAACCCATTTCGGATGTATCCCGCCAAAAAGATAATATCCCCATCTATAAGTTACGCCGTCAACTACAAACGGAATCTATGGTGCTTTTCTATTTTTATATAGGGGATTGATGTTGTTGTTCACCCAGAAACACCAAAGAAAGCATGTAATATCCATAAGTCTTGTGACGTAACAACTTCCAGCAAAATGAATGGATTCGAACCATGATCACGTCTACAATATTGCCCTTTATATCCGTTTGGACAACCAAACATCCTAATTTGTACAAGCAAGGCTTCCTAACATTCCTGGAAACCTGTGCTTTTGTTCGTGAAACACGTATAGCTTTTCAACATCAATGGTAGTACGTTTTCACAAAAACTCTAGTCCAAAAATTTCCATAAAATACGTACACAAGATATTAAGAGAAAGACGAGAAGTTGCTTCTATTAGATGATATATTAGTCAACATTCAAAGTCAAGTCAACATTCAACATAAGTTAAGTCAACATTCAACATTCAAAGTCAAGTCAACATTTAACATTCAAAGTCAAGGCGTTTATATTTGTATAACTATTAGTCATTAATTTGTATTAGGCCCATTAGTATGGATGTCATGTAATTAGGCCTAAGCCCATGGTCATTATTCTAGAATAATCTTTTGTATCCTATATATAGAATAGTTGTTATCAATAATAATAAAAGAAATCAATTAGCCTTCCAACATGGTATCATGAGTAGGTATGATCTTGAGACCTAGACGGTCATCAAGCCGCCACCTCCATCTCTATTATCAAGACCTAACCGTCAGCCGTCATGAGCCGCTTCTATCCTCTCCAAAGAAAAAGAAATGGTGTCATCTATGCTCTTCCAAATCTGGTTACACTTTTCCAACATTATTTGTTATAGTTTTTTTTTCTTTTGGTTTTCCTTCATTCTTCATAAATCCTCATCTTAAGAACTAGTCGGTCAACATGAGCCTTTTCTTCTATACCACCCCGTCAAATATATCCAATATCAAACCTTAGTCTTTGGTCTGTCATGTGAAAATGCGGTCGCAGTTTTTCCTAACTCCTTCTCTTTTATCCCGATGTTATCTATGTACTTATTTTTCTTGTTTACCGTTAATATGGGTTTGTGGTTATTGCATTTTCATGCCACAACAGTCCTTTTAATTTTGTGATAAAAAAATCATTAACGTCTTCTGTTATATTTTGTTTAATGTTGCTCCAAAAAGTCATAGCCAATATGTGTGTTCTTTAATTGTTCTTTCTAGTTTTTGCATATCTTCCGTCTTTAATATTCTTCTAATTGCAATTTCGTTTTTCGATACGTTTCTTTTTCTTCTTACATATTTTTCTAATAGCTTTATCTCCTTCTGGTTTTATTTGTTTTTCAAAGTCATTCTAATCACAAGTTTTGTTTACTTTCCTTCTTAACTTTTGTTTCCTTATTAAAAAAAGAAGTTGTGGGTGTTACAGCTTTCTTCACAAGTACAAGTCTCAAAAAACAATCAATAAATCAAGTTTCTCTAAAGATAAAGATTTCTCGCCTTTTGCAAAGTTTAACTTCAGCTGGATCGTTCGAAGATCTCCCGCTCCAAATGTGGGGAGTATTAGATGATATATTAGTCAACATTCAAAGTCAAGTCAACATTCAACATAAGTCAAGTCAACATTCAACATTCAAAGTCAAGACGTTTATATTTGTATAACTATTAGTTATTAATTTGTATTAGGCCCATTAGTATGGATGTCAAGTATATAGGCCTAGAGCCTAAGGTCCATTCTATTTCTAGAATAATATTTTGTATCCTATATATAGAATAGTTGTTATCAATAATAATGAAGGAAATCAATTAGCATTCCAACAGCTTCGCCCATTTGTAAATATTCATTAAGGGCGTCAGGAACGGTGTTGTATGTCAATTGATGAATTATGGAGGTGAAACTTTTTACATTAACCAGGTTTACCTCCGTTAACATAAAACAAAAAAATAAAAAACTAAGTTACACAAGGAATGTGGCTGACGAACACATAACCTCTAAGTTAAAAAGACTTGATAAACAACTAAAACAAGAGCTTAGACAAACCATAAAACACATACAACACTAGGAGACAACTAAGTAAATTAAAACTAGAAACAAAAAGACTTCATCAAAAATTAGCCAACCAGCAGCAACCGTGAAGTAGACAAACTTCCACCAGTTTAGTTTTAATAGACACAGTTAAGCCGATTCATCATACACATTTTCTACCTCTTCTTCACTTTCCTCATCCAAAGCAGAATAAGGATTAGATACGAGAATATTATCATTCATAGTAGAAGTGACAGTAGTCTTTAACATAGTTGACGATTTAGATGCATTAGCCACATTAGTATTTCCTTTCTTTGGTGCACTTGTAGTTGCCTTAGGCTCATACCTAACAGTTTGTTTAACCAGTTGACCACTAAACTGACCACCATTAGTGGACTTGGATTTGCCCTTCTTCTTCTTTTTTTTACCCACAGTTTGGAATCCATCATTAGTCTTCTCAACAGTAGGAGTAGCAATATTAGAGGTAACAACAGAAGGAGTAATCGACACCTTTTTAGGGCAATGGTCTTACACCTGACCAAATATCTTACATAGGTCACACCGAGGGGGCTTCCATTCATACTCAATAGTAACAGTTTCAATTGTAAACCTCGTACCCTCAATTAAAGGAACACCCATAGTAAGACTCTCTTGAAGAACATCCTCCGTGTTAATTTCAATCAAGCAACAGGCAAAACTACTTCTCCTCCATGACTCACTACACATCGAGGTGGTATAGGAGTCAAGCATAATAGGCTTACCTATTTGAGACACGATAATTCTTAAGCCATCTTCGAAAAAAACCTGAATAGGAACATCATGAATTTTAACCCATACAGGAATACGGGTTAAATCATCCTTACATAAGCGCGTATCCATAGACCATTTCTTCAGAATGATAGGGCTATTACATATCATCTATGGCTCGTTCTCCAGAACATCAACCAAACCTTTAGGAGTATTGAATTTAAAAAAGAAAAAGCCTTTGGAATTCATCATTATTCTTGTCAAACCATACTTTCTCCAATTATTACGAGCATAATACTCCACAACCGGAAACGCAATACGTTTACCAATATAATAACCTTATAAAGTATTATCAAATCGAGTACTAGCCGTTTCCACAACCTTTCCAGGTATAGAAAATTTGGCACCATCACACAAATTTTCCAAACATAACGAATGAATATTCGCCTTTGGTTTACTTGGTTCTGTTTTTGACCCTCCCGATGCACCTACATAGGAGCTTGGTTGCTCATGGATATACACAGATTGAATAATAGGGTCACTAGGCGCAACCTTACTAGGTATATTGTTACCAAAAGTTGGATTAACCGACTTTGAAGACTTAGACACCACCGGATCTGAAAAGTTAGCTCTTGTCACACTTTCCTCCACAAGAGAATGCCATATGTCATCAATGGTATCCAAAACCTCCTTACACTTTTCTCTAGTTAATTCCGACCACACCGGGTATTTACCCAATTCGATGCCCTTGGTGAAGTCATCAATATCCTTATAAGATTTGAGGGACACACCAAATAATTCAGCAACAACATCATGATTTTGAATGTTAGGAGCCTTAACATTAAAAACCATAATATCTGTATCAGAATCTAGATCAAGTTTATTCAATCGCTCAGCCACACCACCTAGCAATGCCTCCTCATCAGCAGCAACACTTCGTAGAAGTTCCTCACCATGAGCAAACAACTCATCATTGTTCACCCTATCAGTAGGCTTATCTCCCAACCTTTCTCTCTCTTTCTTATTCAAATTATCTAGCTTCTCCATAAACCAAAAACATGAACAGTAATGATCACAAACCAACGACATAAAGAAACCCCAAGATCGACGCCTATCTTACAATGAAAAGTACCCTAACAGAAATCTAGGGCACAACCTTAAGCACACACAACTACTAACCAACACCTATAATCGCAACATCAAAAGATATAATAGCAATTAAGCGAAAGTCACAACCCTAAAAGAAATCATAACTAAAAACCCTAAAAAGCGATTGAAAAAACCCTAACAAATCGAAGACAATGCAAAACCTAATAAAATAGTGATTAACGCAAGTAATCAAGGTTAAAAAAGCATTAAAACACGGTTGTTATGAGGGATTAGATTAGATTAGAGCATAGGATCGATATTGTAAGAGACACATTAAGTTAGTCGCCATTAGGGTTTTCGTCAGAGAGAGTTTTAATAGCTTGTTAGAAATTTACCAAAGCTATGTGGAAGATTTTTTCAACCGGAAAGATTTGCGGAGGTGTACTTCATCAATGGGGAAATGCCTTTTCTTCCGGTACAATCAATATTATCAAGAAAATATGCGTCCTGCATAGTTACTTCCTCAACAATGCTTGTGAATAGCTTTCGACTCATTCGAAACCTCTCCTGAAAACATCATATTCGCACTAAAATAGACGGCGACTAAGCGATCATGGCATAACGACCTCGACTTATGATGCTTCTCCTCGGTTCATTTGCTTGTCGTGTATTCTTAATAAACGAGTATTATTAGTGTAATAAAACTATTAACTTCTTAAAAAGACATACTCATTTAAACATAAATATCATGGTTGTTAAGATCCCGATCCTGATTTTAGGATCTACGATTTTACGATACTGCAAAGCAAAAATGCTTCGGATCTTACATAGGATCTTTGCAAGCTTAAGATCTTATAGGATCCCGATCTTGAGCATAGTTACTTAAGATCTAATATGATCCGATCTTACTTTTCTTAAACTTTAAACTAAAAGACTAGGAATTTATGGATTGTGTTTTGCACAATTAAAAAAACAACATGATAATCTTCTTAAACATTTCATAAGCATAATTTATGACAACATTTGTATGAAATATTCATATAATTTTGTGCTTATAATTTGTAGATTTGTATAATAACAAAAACTATTAAAAAAATGACATTGATCTTAAGATCCTGATCCTGATCCGATCTTAGATCTCAATGTTATAAAGACGAAAAAATCTTGATTAAAATCCCGATCTTAAAAACCTTGCTAAATATATCTTACGATAACTATTTAATAAAAGGTGAATAATTTGCACACTCCAATATTTAATTTGCACACACTCAATGTACAAACAAATAAAACATAATCTTAAAGACTGTATAAATATTTGATGCACAGATTAAAATGTCGCAACCAAATCTAAATGTGTGCAAATCAATTCCCTTAACAAAAATATTATGGTCAACGCGTCTTTGGAATGGCACATCGCTATTAAGGATCATCTAACCGTTAAGAGTCGAGATTCTCGTGCGATTTCAAACAAACAAAGAGCCACACCATCATCCAACCATCCAATCCCCA
>BQNB010001792.1:77616-101102 GCA_026074375.1 Tanacetum coccineum | reverse complement strand
CTCTTGGTTTGAAAGAAATCACTCATGTAAATGTTACGCATAATAACTCTAATCTGTAATAGTCGATGAACTGCATTATGGTTATGTGATAAGAAAGGAACTTCATTTCACAATAAGGATTATATCACTGTATCAAGTAGTTCACTCAGCATATTAGAATGCGGTGTTATGTCTCTAAAGACAAATCATCGCATTGAACATATAAAGGTTCAGTCTAGTAAGAACTATGCCGAAATTGAAGAAATTGAGCTTTAGTGTCCATAACTATGTTGACATGTTTGACAGAATTTAGGAAGCTATTTCATCTCAGTAGCATTGAGCAATATTTTTTAGTGTAAAATAATCATCTACCTATATAGACTATCAATATTTTATTGAACAAGATAACAACAGAAAGCAAGTACATGGTACATGACATAAGTGTAAGAATTATACAGTTTGAAAATAACAACTTTCTATGGTTTTTGAGAAAGTGTACATCATCTATAACTAATTTGTACTCCTCTATATATTAAGCCTTCATTAGGAAATGCTAGCACCTGGAATAACAATCCAGTAATTAGTATCATGACAATAGTAGATACAAAGAACAATTGGGTCATTGTGAATCTGAAAGTGATAGATCGAATAAGTTATGCAGATCTTTTATAGTTTTTGCTATATAGATATTGAAATATGGTAACCAAATTGTTAAAGATTAAACCACAACTACCCAATTGGTTAAGATACAAAAGATGTCAAACTAACATAGGTTTTGTAAAAGGTGGCAAAATAGGCGATCCGGACAAGTTCGATAATTGGTCAAAAGAATTCGGGTCAAAATATGTATTTTTAGGTGCAAATTGAAATGGGTCAGGTTATTACGCTGCGTTCCTGAGTTTTATTTTTGAAAGAAGCGGAAAGAAGTGTAAATAAAACAAAATAAATTCGTGTTCCAGAGTTTTTTTTGAAAAGAAGAGAAAACAAGAGGAGAGTAAATTTGGCTAAATTTATCTTCAAAACTTTCTTCCTAAAAGTGAGATGATTTGGAGAGAAGTTATATTAGGAAACATTTAATAAATATAATTACTTAAATAACCTTATAGAAAATATAACTTTTATATATGATTAAGGGTATAATTGTAAAATCATTAATTATTACTTCCTTTCTCTCTTAACTCGGAAACATGGTATAAAAAATGAAATTTCATTCCTCCTCTCTTCTTTTCTGCATATTTTTAACTATTCGCTTATCTTCTTTCATTTCCAAAACTTAGTTGCCACTCCAACAACATTTTGTCTGCTATTAGTTTATACAGTAATTTTTTATGTTATGTCAATGGGCATCACCAAATTTGTTTCTCACAATGCACAACAAAGATCAAATAACACACACTACAAGACAACAACAAACATGTGTTGTAGTGTGATAAAGTAATCTTTGTGTTGTACAGGTAATTTCACTTAGAAAAACGTAGTCGAAATCTATAGATAAACCTTTCTTTTTTAACTTTTAACTTTTAGCAAGTGTCATTTCTAAGAGCATAGGGTATCCTGGGTCGTGGCTCGCGTTTTCCCCCAAAACACCACCTGACGGCGCCGCAACCACACCGTGCGTGGCGTTTTCGCGTTCTTAGCCGTCACGACCAGCCAAAATGATCGGGGAAAACGCGAGCACGACGGCGCCACCACCATACCGTGCCTCGCGTTTTCGTGTTTAATTTTTTTTTTCACGACGGCACCAGAAATGTGGTGTTATGGAGGGAGGGGTGTTTTGGTGTTGTGGATTTTGGTGTTATGGGAAAAAAATCACTTTTTCTCACGGCTTGAGTGGGACGGCTTGACGATACCTAATGCTCTAAGGTTCTGCACTAAATAAATGAAAAAATAGATAACACTAACAGGATGATATATAATACCTGCACACCGCAAGTACTTCCAAACTATCATTAAACTCCAAAAACAGAGACCGCGACAACTGGAACCAACATCATAACAAAAGACGGGGTACTAAGAAACCCATAACTAATTTCTGTATAGTTCCCATAAGTATTAGGATAACCATAAGGCATTGGAGGCGTTGGAGGTGCGTTTTGGCAGCATGTTATCGGAGTCACTGGCGGACAAGGAGGAGGTGGTGCAGCATATATACTACTTCCGCCACGCGGTGGTGGTGGTTGTTGAGGTGTGCATGAATACTGACATGCAGCTGGTGGTGTTACTGATGTTACACCATCACCATAACCATCTTGAGGCTTCTTAGAAATCGAATTAGAACTAGTAACAAACGAACACCATATACAAACAAACAGGACCACAATATGTCTTGACAGCATCATATTTGGTTATTTTCTCTTGGGACACCTGATAATGCTGAAAAGAAATAAGTGGGAGTGTAAATAATAGATAGAGATACAGCCATGTTGTGTATTTATTACTATGTCTCCTGCATGGAATTCGGTCACTTACACGCCAGCATGCCATATGACCGCAGCATTTTGCCACCTAGCAAAATGTGGCAGCACAAGTGAGGATATACAAGCATGATCATCAACACAAGACAAAAACATATACATCAGCATATTGCAACAAGTAGCTTGACCGACAATTTTATAGATAGACGCTCGGGAGGTCATTAAATTCCATAACCAAAATGGTACAACAAATAGTATTACAAAATAAACAATGGTAGATCTTATCATATTCCAAAGTAAGTATTGCTATAGGGGTGTTTGGGATTGCTTATTTTAAAGTGCTTAGTAAGCAGTTTTATCCACACACTCATAAGTACTTATGGTAAATAGATAAGCATTTTAAATATGCTATAAAAGGAAAATTTCTTGTCACAGTTCTGAATTAAGATTAGTGCCCCTGATTCTTGGAATAGATATAGCTCTTATTGTCAGATGTAGCAGTTGCTATAGGTAATGCAGAAAAGCCATCATATTTGTTATCTTTTTTTGCTATGCATATTTTAGCGATGTAGTCGAATGATTTTTGCTCCTTCATGAAGAGCTGGTTGGCGTAATCCTCAACTGGCATATAAAAAATAATGCGCAGACCTCCTCAACAGTACCAGTTAGTAATTTCCAGACCCCTGTGCCTTTGAAGGTTCCATATTTCTCTTGCATTACAAGAAGCTAAAACATGATACAACTTCAACCACAGATTAAAACATATAGTAGTATGCGTTGAACTCTCTAAGGCAATAAATTACTAAAAAAGGTATGTAGTGATGAAGGCAGAAAGTCAACCTCCCCGTTATCGTTTAAAACAAAAGAAGCAACACCAACAGTATGGGAAGCGTTTGGCGGGAGAGTATTACTAGTCTCGGGAATCCAATACACAAGCATCAAATATATTGGTTCAGCATGATGGTACCAAAATCCTTCCTAGATAAGTTAGCAAAAACATTGGTCACTGTTAAACATATTTTTCTGGAACCTTTGATGAAATTTCCATGTTTGTTTCCATATTTTTTGCAGATCAAGTTGGAATGCACTTCTAGCTTTATCCTTTAAGCCTGCACGTATTGGGACCAAAAGGCTACATTAGGATGTGATTTAAGTATTGAAGTTTGAATGATGATAATGCGAGTAAAAAATATCTTAAATATACATGTAGAGTCGAACAATGAACACTAAATTTTATGATATGTTAATAGCATATAATGTATCTGATCAAAACTTATTTAACTGTTAACCAAAATATTTGAATTGTATCTTTGTGTCCATTATATCCACCCTGTAGGATTTTAATCCAAATCTAAAAACGGGATTTACGAATGAAGTAGTTTATATTTAAATCTGTGGCACCACATGTTTTAGGTAAGGTCATAATTTAAGGGGTCTAATGGGTCATTATTATTTACAGTATGTGACTAATGTATGCTCTTCCCAGTGTGGAAATTATGAATTTGCTTTTAAACATATCATGGATTTTGAATGGAAAATGCGATGGCAAAAAAGACAGGTGAAGTGTACTTCTGGTTCTTGGCGTTGTCAACTCGTTTGGGTTTGTTATAACGTTCAATTCCACCACAAATATTATTTTTTGCAGACAATTTTGATGTATAAGGGCATCCACTATGATCATTTCAAGAAAAGGTTTAAAACACATGAAAAGGTTTATACTTTGTTTTAACTATAGTGAGTTGATGTTTTATGTCCATGTGGAATGAAGAGGTTTAAGATCTTGAACTTTTCATAATTTAATGCATGTGTAATTGTTAACCATTTTATAAACTAAAAAAGGTTTATCCATAGTGCAACAAGGTTTATAAAATCAAAAGCTTCAAAAATTAATGATTTTGTAAATGTTTAGACTTTTAAAAGGTCCATCATAGTGGATGCTCTAAGTAGTTGTTTTCTTATGAAAATTACTAATTACAGAATTTATTTCAGGTCATATATCAAGCTTTGGTCGTCTCTAATTTGATTCTTTTCACACGAGGTGTTTGGGAATAGGTTTAGGCAGTAAATCAGTTATTACTGATATACAGAAGTTTTTTTCAATATACAACAGAAGTTACTATCAAATACTAAAGTTCCCACAATACAGTTACTAGCTAGAAACAACTTCATCAAAATACGAGATCGAGGACCTGACCGAAATGTTCGGTCCATGTCAGGGTAGGTCCGGTCCAACAAAGCATAATGGCCGGTTTTGCGTAAGGCCGGACCGGACCGAAGAACGAATATGAAAGAAAGGGCAGACCGAGGACCGGACCGAAATATGTTCGGTCCGGTCGGTCTAGTTCTGTCCGGTTTCTTGGTCCGGTCCGGTCCGCGGTCTATTATGCTCAGCCCAAGTAACATTAAACACTTTTCCAAGTAACATTTTAAAAGTAGTGTTTTTAGGAAAAACAAAACACTTAATTGGGGAAAAATATCTCATTTTTCCAGGAAAATTTTCATTTGAGAATGAAAAAACTTAAAACTTGTTTAGTTGCATTTTTTTCAATATTTTTAAAAAACAAAAAATTCTCATTTTCTAAATTTATATGGAAAAATAGAAAACCACAATTTACTATTCTCCATTTCTTTTTTTCTCTAACAAAATAAAACGTAAATATAACTCAAACCAAATAAAACGTGAGTACCAATATTCTAACCCTATCTAGAGGTGGCAAATGGGTCGGATTTGGTCGGTTTAGGTCATGGGTCAAATGGGTCAAACAGGTCATGTTTTAAAAATGGGTCTAACGCGTCATGGGTCAAACGGTTTGGGTCAGGTCGACCCACTAAATTATGGTGTTTTCATACATTTTTGAACGTTTTATACGTTCCGTCAGTCTTTTTACGCTTTCGTCGGTTTTTTCCGTTTTTTTACGTTTTCGTCCGATTTCTTACGTTTTCGTCTGTTTTTTTACGTTTTCATCTGTTTTTTACGTTTTCGTCCGATTTCTTACGTTTTCGTCCGTTTTTTACGTTTTCGTCTGATTTCTTAAGTTTTCGTTCGTTTTTTACGTTTTCGCCCGTTTTCGTCAGATTTCTTACGTTTTCGTCGGTTTTTTTACGTTTTCATCCGACTTTGTACTGTTTCGTCCGATTTCTTACGGTTTCGTCCGTTTTTTTACGTTTTCGTACGTTTTCATCCGTTTTTTTCGTTTTTGTCCTATTTCTTACTTTTTCGTCCGTTTTTTTTCGTTTTCGTCCATTTTTTACGTTTTCGTCCGATTTCTTAAGTTTCCATCCGTTTTTTTACGTTTTCGCCCGTTTTCTTACGTTTTCGTCTTTTTTTACGTTTTCGTTTGATTTCTTACGTTTTCGTTCGTTTTTTTACGTTTTCGTCCGATTTCTTACGTTTTCGTCCGTTTTTTTCCGTTTTCTTCCTATTTCTTACGTTTTCGTCTGTTTTTTACGTTTTCGTCCGATTTCTTAAGTTTTCGTTCGTTTTTTACGTTTTCGCCCGTTTTCTTACGTTTTCGTCAGATTTCTTAGGTTTTTGTCTGTTTTTTACGTTTTCGTTCGATTTCTTACGTTTTTGTCCGTTTTTTTTACGTTTTCGCCCGATTTCTTACGTTCGCGTTCGTTTTTTCCGTTTTCGTCCTTTTTTTATGTTTTCATCCGATTTCTTAAGTTTCAGTCCGTTTTTTACGTTTTTGCCCGTTTTCGTCTGTTTTTTACGTTTTTATCCGATTTCTTACGTTTTCGTCCGATTTCTTAAGTTTTCGTCCGTTTTCTTACATTTTCGTTTGTTTTTTACGTTTTCGTCTGATTTCTTACCTTTTCGTGCGATTTCTTACTTTTTTGTCCGTTTTTTTTTACGTTTTCGACCGTTTTCTTGCGTTTCCGTTTTTGACGTTTTCTTTTGCTTTTTTTGACCCATTTCTTCGTTTTCTTACGTTTTATACGTATTTATTCGTTTTAAAAAAACAGATCAAAACGTAAAAAAAAGAATAAAATGGACGGAAACGTAAGAAAACAGACGAAAACGAACAAAAACGTAAGAAATCGGACGAAAACGTAAAAACGGACGAAAACGTAAAACATCGAACGAAAATGTAAGAAATCTGACGAAAACGTAAAAAAACGGACGGAATACTTAAAAAACGGAGGAAAACGTAAAAAACGGACAAAAACGTAAAAATCGGACGAAAACGTAAAATTACAAAACGAACCTCGTAAGAAATGATAAAACGTTAAAAAGAAGACGGAAACGTACAAACAAAGGGCGAAAACGTCAAGAATATGAGAAACTGTTAAAAAAGGGACGAAAATGTAAAAAACGGACGAAATCGTAAAGAAATCTGAAGAAAACGTAAAAAAACAGACGAAAACGTAAGAAAAGAAAATCGGTCGAAAATTAAAAAACAGACGAAATGTTAGATTAAAAAAACAGACGAAAACGTAAAAAATACCAGGCGAAAACCGTCAAGAACTATGACGGAAACGTAAAAAAAAATGACGAAAACGTAAAAAAAAAAGCGGACGAATTCGTTTGAAATCGGACGAAAACCAATAATACGGACTAAAAGTACAGGAAATGTGACGGAAAAATTGTATTGTTATATGAGATTTATTATATGTTCAGGTAATGTTATTTCGAGTATACTACAAATTAAATAATATGCTTTTTGAATTGTTAGTTAGTTTTTATTACTTTCTTTTTGTTCTTTATTTTTTATTGTTTTTATAATCGTATACGAAGAGCTAATATGAAAAAAAATATTAAATATGAAAAGAAAAATGAGTGAAAATAGATCCATCTAAATATCTTTTCATTTTTTAAACTAGAACATATAATCTTATCTAAACACCGGTTTTTAAATATATCCTCAACTCTTTTCTAAGAAGGAAAAAACTATCCTCATTTCTAGGAATTTATAAAACAGAAAAAAACACGAATTTGTTTCCACAACTAAACAACAACTAAGTGTGTGTTTAGTTGAAAAATATCCCATTTTTTTCAGAATAAAATTTTCATTTTGAGTATGGAAAGACTGAATACTGTTTAGTGGCACTTTTTTTAATATTTTTCAAAAAACAAAAAATTGTCATTTTCTAAATTTATATGGAAAAATAGAAAACCACAATTTACTATTTTCCATTTCTTTTTTTCCCTAACAAAATAAAACGTAAATATGACTCAAACCAAATAAAACGTGAGTAACAATATCCTAACCCTATCTAGATGTGGCAAATAGGTCGGATTGGGCCATGGGTCAAACACGTCATGTTAAAAAAATAGGTCTAACGGGTCATGGGTCAAAAGGTTTGGATCAGGTTGACCTACTAAATTATGGTGTTTTCATACATTTTGAACGTTTTATACGTTTCGTCAGTCTTTTTAGGTGTTCTTCGGTTTTTTCCGTTTTTTTACATTTCGTCCGATTTCTTATGTTTTCGTCCGTTTTTTATGTTTTCGTCCGTTTTTTACGTTTTCGTCCGGTTTCATACGTTTTCGTCCGATTTCTTACATTTTCGTTCGTTTTTTACGTTTTCAACCGATTTCTAACGTTTTCGTTCGATTTCTTACGTTTCCGTCTGTTTTTTACGTTTTCGTCCGATTTCTTACGTTTCCGTCCCTTTTTCACGTTTTCGTCAGTTTTTTTAAGTTTTCGTCCGTTTTTTTACGTTTTCGTCAGATTTCTTACGTTTCCATCTGGTTTTTTTTTCGTTTTCGTCAGATTTCTTACGTTTTCGCCCGTTTTCGCCCGTTTTCTTACGTTTTCGTTCGTTTTCTTACGTTTTTGTCTGATTTCTTACGTTTTCGGCCGATTTTTTACGTTTTCGTTCGTTTTCTTATGTCTCCCTCCGTTTTTTTACGTTTTTGTCTGATTTCTTACGTTTTCGTCCCTTTTTTTATGTTTCCGTCCCTTTTTTTACGTTTTCGCACGTTTTTTTACGTTTTCGTCTTTTTTTTACATTCTCGCTAGTTTTCTTATGTTTTCGCACGTTTTCTTATGTTTTCGCCCGTTTTCTTATGTTTTCGCCCGTTTTCTTACGTTTTCGTCAGATTTCTTACGTTTTCCTCTGTTTTTTACGTTTTCGTCTGATTTCTTACGTTTTCGTCTGATTTCTGACTTTTTCGTCTGTTTTTTTTTACGTTTTCGTCCGATTTTCTTACGTTTTCGTTTTCTTTCGTTTTGGACGTTTTCTTTTTTTTTTTTGACCCCTTTCTTTGTTTTCTTACGTTTTATACGTATTTATTCGTTTAAAAAACAGATAAAACGTAAAAAAGACAAAAATGGACATAAACATAAGAAAACAGAACGGAAAATGAAACAAAAACGGACGTAAAATGTAAAAAAAATATTGACGAAAAACGTAAGGTTAATTGTAGAAAAACTAAAAAACGAAACGGGAAACGTTAAAAAAATGGAGGAAAAGCGTTAATAAAAACGGTCAAAACGTAAGGAAATTTGACAAAATACGTAAGAATTCAGACGATAGTTAGAAAGATGACTGAAAGCGTTAACAAAACGGTACGAAAAAAGTAAGAAAAGATATCAGACGAAAACGTTAAAAAAACAGACGAAACGTAAGAAACAGACGAAAAACGTAAAAATAAAAAGCGGACAAAAACGTAAGAAATCAGACGTAAACTTAAAAAAAATAAAAAAAAAAAAAAAAAAAGTGAAAAACGTAAGAAATGATGTCGAAAAACGTATAAAATAAGGAGAAAAAGTTAAGAAATTGAGCGAAAAATACGTAAAAAAAAAAACGGCGAGAGAAAAAAGGAGAGCAGAAAACGAAAGAGCGACGAAGTGTGACCGCGGGAAAGAGGGAACGGGGAGGGAACACACGATGGAGACGGGAGAGGGAGAGGGGGAGAGGAAGGCGGGGGAACGACAAAGACGGAAAGGGAGGACGAGGGGGGGAGGAAGCGACGACGGACGGGGAGAGATGGAGGGAAAAGGAGGGAGATAGAAATGGGAGGGGAGGGGGGAAAGGTGAAGGGAGTGGATGAGAGAAAGAGAAACGAGAAGGGAAAGGAGGAACGAAGAAAAGGCGGAAACGAAGAACCGACGAGTGGGAGAATGAAGAAGGGAAGGGGAGGAGGGAGTGAGACAGAGGAAAGACAGACGAGAAGACGGCGAGAGAGGAGGGGAGGAGGGAGGAACGGGAAGGTTGCGAAGAGATGCCAGTAGGCGAGAGAAGAGGGAGGGGGGCGAGGACGGGGAGAAGAGGCGTGGAAGGAGAAAGGAATGAGAGAGAGGAAACGGAAGATGAGGGGATAATGAGACGATGCGACGAAAAGGAGAAGGAGGAAATGGGGCGAAATGAAAGGGCGGTGTGGAAGGAATGGACGCGAAGAGATATGGGAAAACGGAGAAAAGAGGAACGAAAGAGGGTGGACGACGCGGAATGGAGGAAGGGTGCGACGGAAACGACGGACGAAGGAACGGTAAGAGACGGAAGAGAATCACGGGGAGAGAAGAGGGGGTGTGGGGGGATGGAGCGACTGGAAAGCGAAAGATGAAGGAGGAGACGGCGGGGGCGGGCGCGGAAGGAAAGAAGAGGGGGGAGGAACGACCGGGAAAGACAGGAAGGAGACGACGGGGGAGAGAGAGTGAAACGGAACGGTAAGGGTGGCAGAGACGCAAGGAAGAAACTAGGGACTAGGAAGAAAAAAAAAAAAGTAAGGGGAGTGGCGAGAACGAAAAGCTTGAACGACGGGATGGATGGGGATGAGGACGAAGTGTTGGGGAGAAGGAAAGGAGAAGAACGACGGGGGAGACGACGTAAACGCGAACGAGGGGCATAAGGAACGTAGAAGATGTACGAGCGCGACTGCTGAGCGGCGGAACGAAGTGAAGGAATGAGAGGGAACCTGAGATGAATGGGAAACGAGAACCGGAATGAAGGAAAGGAAGAGTAAGGCTGCAGACGAGGGACGAAGGCAGGACGGAAAGAGGGAAGAAAGGAGAGAGAGGATGGAAGAGGATGTACGAGAGCGATGAAGGTGCGAAGAAAGAGGAAATGAACGAAGGAAAAAGGAAGGAAGGAGACGAGTGCCGAAAAAGGAAAGCGAAGGGAAGGCGCGCGGAAGATGGAACGCAGGCGAAGGGGGTGACAACCGAGGGAAGAAAACGAACAGGGGGTGCGGAAGAGGTGAAGAACCCGGACGATAGGAAGGGACGAACGGAAGAAATGGAGAGTAGAATGGGGACGGGCGGCCGACAGCCGACTGGAGAGATGCAGAAGGAACGGTGCGGAAGAGAACGGAGACGGACGGAAGAAGAGAACGAGGGAGGAGAGCGGGAAGGATGAGAAGGAACCGAATCGGGGGGAAACGGAAAGACGGTAGAAGAGGAGCGGAAAAAGAGACGCGAGGGGGTGGATACGCGGAGAGGGGGGGGCGAAGGCGGAGACCAGGTGGAGGAGCTGAGTACGCGGTGTGAGTAAAGAGCGACGAGACGAGGAGAGACGAAGGAAGGGCGAGACGCGCGAAATCGGACGCTTCGGAGTGGCGCCTGGGAGCCGGAAACAGCCGCCGAAAACCTGAACAAGCGGGGCTGCGTGACCTGAGCGCGGCGCCGGCGACAGCCTGCCTGCGAGAGGAAGAAAAGTGTGAGGATAACTGTATTTAGTTTGAAAAAATTGGGAATGTAATCCGGGAGGGGATTATGGTAAGGTTGAACGATGCGGGGAAGAAGTTTCGAAAGCAGGTAGTGATGGGGTAAAAGGGAATGGTGACGAGGAAGAACGAGGAGCGTGAGAGAACGTTGGGTGAAAGGAAAGTTGGGGTAAAAGGGAGAGACGTATGTGAAAGGATGGGGAAAGCGGAAGGAAAAAAGAACGCCGGAAAGAAGTGAAGTGTGAGATGAAAGCGAACATAGGGTGGGGGAGAGAAAGGACGGAAAAGGGGAGAGAGGGCTGGGCGAACCCGAACGACTCAGGACGGACGCGCTGATGGCGCGCGGGCGACCTGTTCAACGGGAAACGAGAAGATGGTAGCCGGCGACGCCGCGAACCGTCGCGACAGACGAACGCGGGGGACCCCGCGCGACGCTGCGGGGAGAACCGGTACCGCCGGACTTGCTTGTGGCCACGGGGAGACGCGCCGCCCGTCCGAATCTGCGGCGGACGGAGAAACAGAAAAACATGAAAATTTTTCCACAACTAAACACCACCTAAGGGTGTGTTTAGTTGGGGAAAAATATCCCATTTTTCAAGAAAAATTTTCATTTGAGAATGGAAAAACTGAAAACTTGTTTAGTTGCACTTTTTTCCAATATTTTTCAAAAAACAAAAAATTGTCATTTTCTAAATTTTTATGGAAAAATAGAAAACCACAATTTACTATTCTCCATTTCTTTTTTTCCCTAACAAAATAAAACGTAAATATGACTCAAACCAAATAAAACGTGAGTACCAATATTCTAATATTATCTAGAGGTGGCAAATAGGCCGGATTGGGTCGGTTTGGGTCATGGGTCAAACATGTCATGTTAAAAAAATGGGTCTAACGGGTCATGGGTCAAACGGTTTGGGTCAGGTTGACCTACTAAATTATGGTGTTTTCATACATTTTTGAACGTTTTATACGTTTCGTCAGTCTTTTTAGGTGTTCTTCGGTTTTTTCCCTTTTTTTACATTTCGTCCTATTTCTTACGTTTTCGTCCGTTTTTTTATGTTTTCATCTGTTTTTTACGTTTTCGTCCGGTTTCTTACGTTTTCGTCCGATTTCTTACATTTTCGTCCGTTTTTTACGTTTTCATCCGATTTCTAACGTTTTCGTTCGATTTCTTACGTTTCCGTCTGTTTTTTACGTTTTCGTCCGATTTCTTACGTTTCCGTCCCTTTTTTTACGTTTTCGTCAATTTTTTTAAGTTTTCGTCTGTTTTTTACGTTTTCGTCAGATTACTTACGTTTCCATCTTTTTTTTTTACATTTTCGTCAGATTTCTTACGTTTTCGCCCTTTTTTTACGTTTTCGCCCGTTTTCTTACGTTTTCGTCCGTTTTCTTACGTTTTCGTCCGATTTCTTACGTTTTCGTCCAATTTCATACGTTTTCGTCCGTTTTCTTATGTCTCCCTCCGTTTTTTTTACGTTTTCGTCTGATTTCTTGCGTTTTCGCTCGTTTTTTTACGTTTTCGTCTGTTTTTTTACGTTTTCGTCAGATTTCTTACGTTTTCGTCTGTTTTTTTACATTCTCGCCAGTTTTCTTACGTTTTCGCTCGTTTTCTTACGTTTTCGTCCGATTTCTTACGTTTTCGTCCGATTTTTGCCTTTTTCGTCTGTTTTTTTACGTTTTCGTCCGATTTTTTACGTTTTCGTTTTCTTTCGTTTTGGACATTTTTTTTTGTTTTTTTGACCCCTTTCTTTGTTTTCTTACGTTTTATACGTATTTATTCATTTAAAAAACAGATAAACCGTAAAAAAGACAAAAATGGACATAAACGTAAGAAAACAGACGGAAACGAACAAAAACGGACGTAAATGTAAAAAAATGGACGAAAACGTAAGAAATCTGAAGAAAACGTAAAAAACCGAACGGAAACGTAAAAAAATGGAGGAAAGCGTAAAAAACGGACAAAACGTAAGAAATTTGACAAAAACGTAAGAAATCGGACGAAAACGTAAGAAAGATGACGAAAGCGTAAAAAACGGACGAAAACGTAAGAAATCAGACGAAAACGTAAAAAACAGACGAAAACGTAAGAAAACTGACGAAAACGTAAAAAACTGACGAAAACGTAAGAAAACTGGCGAAAACGTAAAAAGCGAACGAAAACATAAGAAATCAGACGAAAACGTAAAAAACAAGCGAAAACGTAAGAAATCTAACGAAAACGTAAAAAAACGAACGAAAATGTTAGAAATCGAGCGAAAACGTATGAAATCGGACGAAAACGTAATAAACGGCGAAAACTTAAAACATCGAACGAAAACGTAAGAAATCGGACGAAAACGTAAAAAACCGGACGAAAACGTAAGAAATCGGACAAAAACGTATGTAATAGGGCGAAAACGTAAAAAACGGGCGAAAACGTAAGAAATATGACGAAAACGTAAAAAATGACGAAAACGTAAAAACGGACGAAATCGTGAGAAATCGGACGAAAACGTAAAAAAAAACTGACGAAAACGTAAGAAATCTGACGAAAACGTAAAAACAGACGAAAACTTAAGAAATTTGACGAATACGTAATGTTAATTTCGAGTATACTACAAATTAAATATATGCTTATGATTCGGTAATGTTAATTTCGAGTATATTGCAAATTAAATATATGCTTATGATTGTAGTTTGTTTTTATTAATTTCATTTGTATTTTTATTGTTTTTATAATCGTATAGAAAGAGCTAATATGAAAGAAAAAAAATATTAAATATGAAAAGAAAAATGAGTGAAAATCGATCCATCTAAACATTTTTTCACTTTTTAAAAAGAAAAATACAACTCTCATCTAAACATGTTTTTATAATTCTCAACTCTTCTCTTGAGAAGAAAATCATCCCCTTCTTTAGAAATTTAGAAACATAAAAAAATTCCACAACTAAACAACACCTAAGGTTGCGTTTAGTTGGAAAACATTTTCCATCATTTTTTGTTTCCTGTTTTGTAGGAAAAAGGAAGGGGTTTTCATCTCCACAAAACAATTAAAAATTTGGAAAACGCGTTTAGTTAGAGAAACATGTGTTTGTGTTTTCCATTTTGCAAAACTAGAATACATGTTCAAAGTGTTGTTGTTTTCTATCTCAATTCTCTATTTACTTTGTAATATTATAAAGACATATTCGAAACACAAAAACAAATATTATAAACTAACCTAATAAATTTTAAAACTAAAAAAGTCTAATACGAGAAAGGAACGAATAAAAAAAGTAAACTTTAACATCAATCAACATGAAAAAACTCTTCACAATACTACGATTCAACATAAAAACAATAATTTTGTCTCTAAACACACCCACACATGACCATATCTATTTTAACATCACCCTAGATCACATCGCGCAGCACGACGACTCGTATATTTTTCCATTTTTATAAGTTTTTTTTCATCTTCGTACGTCCGTTTACGTTTTCGTCCGTTTTTTACGTTTTTGTTTGATTTTTTACGATTTCGTCTGGTTCTTTACGTTTTCGTACGTTTTTTAAGTTTTCGCCTTTTTTTAACGTTTTCGTACGTTTTTTACGATTTCGTCCTTTTTTACATTTTCATCTGGTTTTTACGTTTTCGTCCGGTTTCTTTTTTCCATCATTTTTTTGCTTTTTCGTCTGTTTTTTACGATTTCGTCTGGTTTTTCACGTTTTCGTATGTTTTTTTACGTTTTAGCCCCTTTTTTACGTTTCCGTCCGTTTTTTACATTTTCGTATTTTAACGATTTCGTCAGTTTTTTACGTTTTCGTCCGTTTTCTTACATTTCCGTCCGGTTTCGTGCTTTTACTTCCGTTTTCTCACGTTCGCAAACGGGCGAAAACGGACGAAAACGTACAAAAACGTAAAACGAACGAATCGTAAAAAAACTGGCTAAAACATAAAAAAAAGGTAAAAATAGGGATGAAATCGTGAAAAACGAAAACGTAAAAAACTGTCGAAATCGTAAAAAAACTGATGAAAATGTAAAAAAACAGACGAAACGTAAAAAACAGACGAAAATGTTGGAAAACGGACGAACACGTAAAAACGAACGAAAACCTA
Source organism: Tanacetum coccineum (assembly GCA_026074375.1). Taxonomy (NCBI): domain Eukaryota; kingdom Viridiplantae; phylum Streptophyta; class Magnoliopsida; order Asterales; family Asteraceae; genus Tanacetum; species Tanacetum coccineum. Next base: position 86,023 of record BQNB010001792.1, on the reverse strand, counting down.
AAAAACAGACGAAAACGTAAAAAACGGACGAAAACATAAAAAACGGGCGAAAACGTAAAAAAAGCTGTCGAAATCGTAAAAAATGGACCAAAACGTAAAAAACTGTCGAAATCGTAAAAAACAGACGCAAATGTACGAAACGAACGAAAACGTAAAAAAAAGGGCGAAATCGTAAAAAACGGACGAAAACGTAAAAAAAGGACGAAAACGTAAAAATACAGGCGAAAACGTAAAAAAACTATCGAAATCGTAAAAAACGGACGAAAATGTAAAAAAAGTCTGTAAGCGTACATAAACATCAAAAAACTTATAAAAATGTACAAAAACGTATAAAAACAGAGGAAATACAAGGGGGAATAGATCCGGTGTCATAAAAGAAAAACGGGGAAAACAAAATAAAATTGTTTTCTAGTTTTATTTATAAAAGGAGAATAAGGATTTTGTGTTTTGTAGAGAATTTTGTTGGAAAACGACGATTTGAACGCGATCTCTGTTTTCCTTGTTTTCCACAAAACGTTTTGTGGAAAACAAGGGTGTTTTCCCTTAACTAAACGCAACCCAAACATTGCTTCAAATTTAAACATTAAATGCTAAATGACAAACGCTCCTGAACACTTTTAAATGATCTACGCCGAACATACCGTTGACCTTCAAGAGCCTCTCCAATACAAACAAAAAACACACACACAAATGGTCCGTTTGGTAGGATGTAATGAAATATTAAATGAATGGAATAAGCGACGTAATGGAATAAATGATGTAATGTAATAATTCATTACCCTTATTAATAATGTTTGGTTGGTATGATATGACGTAATACAATCGATAAGAAAAAGACTGAAATGTCCATAGTTAATAAAAAGTGTATTTAACGTGGTTAGTTAATGATGGACTTTTATGTAATTTTGATTACATTACGGACGTAACGAAAAACAAAAGGAAGGGGCCCTATGGAATGAAAATGGTAGTTTTTGATGTAATGAGTCATTCATTGTAATGAAGCATTACATTGTATAATTGTAAACAAACAAGATTTTTCCATTCAATCGTAATAACCGTTTTCATTCCAACTTTCATTACATGATACCAAATACTATGAAAAAGTCTCTTGGAAGGTAACATTTTTGCTGCGGGACTTCAATGCCGCAAGGGAAAATGAAAGAGGCCGCATGAAGGTGTGGCAGATGATGTTTCCCCGCATGAAAAGATGGGCTCTCGCCCCTCTTTCCGCATGCACACCCTTGGAACTAATATACAGCATAAGTTACTATCAAATACTAAAGTTCCCACAATAAACAACTAAGAATAAGAATGCCAAACTACAAACGGTATAATATAAACGACATTCACAAAGTAACAGGTGATCAAGATGCAGACCGTCTAGAATACAAAATGTCATTATCCCAAACAACAATGGTTCATGTTCCAATAACAAAACGATAAATAGTGACTTATATTTAATAACCAAGTAATAATATTATAGTTGAGTACATAGCTTCGTTAGAAATAAAATAAGATGCAGACGGTAAATAAAGAATACATAAAGGTGAACTTTTGGATCATTTTCTATTTCTACAAAGAATCTGTAAGAAGTCTTCTTTGTTAGTGTATATTAAATATAGAAATCAAGATTACTCCTCTGGATAACTGGAATACAAATAGCTCGTCTTGGCCGATGTAGCAGTTGCTGTAGACAATGCAGAAAAACCAAAATATTTGTTATCTTTTTTTGCCATGCATATTTTAGCAATGTAGTCAAATGACTTGTGCTTCTTTATAAAAGGCTGGTTGGCGTATTCTTCCACTGGCATCCACTGGAGAAAGATAGAACAATAACGCGTCAATCACTTCCTAATATGATTTTGATGGAAGGTTTAAACATCTTGTTATAAAAGGATTATGTAGTCTGTTAATTACCTGTGCTGCTTCAATTTCTGAATCTTGTTTCTCGATAATGGAAGACTTTGGTTTGAGCATACACACAAACATTAAATCGGACTTGCTAAAAAATGACTTGTGGCTTTGCCTGAATGCTAGGACTTCCACGAATTCTGTATCAATCTGGAGAAATTCGAAGAAAAAATAGATGAAATCGGCATAAAAAAGTAACGAATCTATGTTATATCATACTATTCACTTAATGCATATATCGTCAGAGTCTAGAATACATACACCAGCCTCTTCTTTCACTTCCCTGATTGCAGCTACAGATATATCTTCACCCTGTGAACAGAGTACTTGATCAGTTTGGTTTTTTGTTAAAAAAAAGGAAAATGTAACAAAAAAAATATAATTTGCAGACCTCCTCAACGGTACCAGTTGGTAACTTCCAGACTCCTGTGCCTTTGAACACTCCACTTTTCTCTTGCACTACGAGAAGCTGAAACACAAGACAGCTTCAGCATCAGAAAAAAAGCTTAATAGCGCAATAAACAGAAAAGAAAAAAAAAGGTGACGACGAATGCAGAAGCCAACCTCCCCTTTATCGTTGACTACAAAAGAAGCAACACCAACTCGATGTGAAGCATTTGGTGGTAGAGTATGGTTCGTCTCAGGAATCCAATACACGAGCATCAAATATGTTTGTTCAGCATGATGGTACCAGAATCCTTCCTGTGTGAATTAGCAGATTAACATCACTGTGAGATATATTTCAAAGAAGCAAAAACATGACAATCGATCTTTCCGGTCATTCTTTCTTTTGTTATAGAAAATCACAATAAATCCTTTAGATGAAAAAATATTTTTTACCTTCACTGCAGGCTTAACAAGATTCACAAGTTCAATAGTCAGTTTAAGCCAAACACCCTTCTTTCCCTGCAAGATATAATATAAGATGTCCATTTATAATAATATAAAAAGGAAAAAAAAACTTTAGACAAATATAATAGAAAACGTATATATTACCTGTTGTCTCCATTGAGATATAGATGTTTGAAGTAAAGTGGTGAAGATATTTTCATCCATATCTTCTGTAACGTTCACAGTAACTCCTCCATAACCATCAAAAGAAGCATTTAGCATATCAACGTGATCAACTTCATTTTCTGGAACTTTTGATGAACTTTCTATGTTTGTTGCCATACTTGTTGCAGATCGAGTTTGGAATACAAGCCTAAATTTATCCAGTAAGCCTGCACGTATTGGGATCCAAAAAGCTACTTTATTATGTGATCATATAGTTTAAATGTGAATGATATGAATAAGATATGAACCAAATCGATATAGAGATAAAAAGAAAATAAACAAGATAAATAGTTTATATTGATGGGATAAACCGACCTCCCAATTGGTTAATAAAAATACTTCATATTCATTCCCATAATAATATTACAGCCTAAAGATCTATATATAATAACCCTATTCTTGTAAAACAAGTCACCTCCTAATCTTATCTAAAAATAAACCATATCTAATTGATAATTAAAATACTAATAATACTTATCTAGTAATTATAATTATATTAATAATCTGGATCATATCAGAATACTATTTTGTATGTTAATAGCAGCTGATGCATCTTTCTGCATAAACCTATTATTATCGGTAAAAAATCGGTTTTGGTCAAAATCGGTCAAAAATCGGTCAAAATCGGCCGATTTTTGTTTTTTTTTTTTTTTTGTATTCTGATTTTCTTGATCGCGATTTAATAAAAGTATACAAAACTGAATTAAAAACCACACTAATATTGTATTTTTTAACTACATTTACATAAGTTTTATATAGTGAAAAATATTAAGAATACTTAAAATTCTTATGAAATCTATATATATTTTTGAGAATTCTTTATTAATTTGGGGTCTCCGCCGAGAAGAAGGGGGAAAAAGAAACCGATAGATCGGGTTTTTTTGCCGCCAAGCGATATATCGCTTAAAGGTGGGTCGACCGCCGAGAGTATTTACAACACTGATTTTAATTATATCATTAATCGGATCATTCATAAATATTTTGTAGGGTTATATAGCAGCTTGACTGATGCATCTTTCTGCATAAACCTATTAGGGTAATACTGATCACCAGTATTCATACAATTAAGCCAAACGCGGTGATCTACAGTAAGGACAAGAGGGTGGCATAGCAGGCAGAACTTAGGATTCTCCAATGGGAGGTCTGCAGTAGACCTGGGAGGCATCCATCCTAGCCTAATAATCCAAAATTGTTGAGAGCTGGTGATTTGCTCTCCATGTTTCTTGGCGGGTGTCTGTTGAGTCTCAGGTTTACGTGCCAGGTCACCAGCTGACTGGGTGGGGTTTTTCTCTCATAAAAAACCATGCAATCAAATACATCCACCTGAATGTTGGGGCATAACCCAAAACGACCAAAGTCTAACAAGGGTTATTCCATATGCTCATATAGGGAGGGACCCACTTCGGCATTTCGCAGCCTGTGAAGGATGGAAGTCTTTGGAGGGAAAGCAATGATTTTTCAGAGGGCAGTGATGGGACAACACACAGCTTAAGGACAATATCCACTAGCTTTTCCACACAATTTCTTTTATATATACAAATAAGAGTCAACGTAATAATCCAAACACGAATTTTGAAGAGACAATTAACACTCATTTATCAATGTACCTTTTGAAGCACTAGCCGAAGACGCTAAATTACCAAGGCAAGGTTTTCTACGCGTAGAACTTAGGCTTGCACAAACAAATGATTGTAAAATCTTTCTTTCACCACCAGCGATACTACTAGTATATATTTTTCGGAAAGCAAAACTATACATCTACCGAAACGAAAAAATCAACAATTTATAATTGCCGGATACTTCATCAAGACATTAATTATTATATCTGAACTTTTCAATGCAACAACTTAGAAAGCACGAAGCATAAACAAAAACATAACATTGTTAAAAAGTCTTACAAAATATAATAAAAAAATAAAAATAAAAACACAGATACAGATCATTGCAACAAGACTAAGTCCTATTTTATGTTTTATAGTCAAATTATATACTCAATCTAACCTTTGGGGGGGTTCAAACAAAAAAGTGGTCTAAAACTCTACATTCAACGATACTTGTGAATGGGTCAATTTTTACTGGGTCTAATGGGTTGAATATTTGAATACCATATAGGGTAAGGAAACTTACTGTAAAATAAGTGAGTAAAGTATGAGGTAATTCTTGGTAAAAACTGGTGTTTTACTACCATCGATCATGATTAACGGAAATTATGTAGAAATTGCAAGGGAAATTATGTAGAAAAGGTTTCAGGTTCTGCCGTGTTTGGAATGGTCTTCAAGTACTGAGCATCACAATGTTTTATCAACACTGCAAAGTGGGTGTTTGGAATTTGTTTAAATGGAGTATACTTTATAGGTTAAGCTAAATTTTGGGTTTGTCAAGGTTATTTAAGCTTATTCGACTCCGCTTATATTGCATAAGCTATATTTTTTTATAATAAGTTTAAAATAAAATAAAAAATAAGCCTAAAAACTTGAAAAATATTAGGTTTAAGAAACACAAGCCAAGTAAACTAAGTTTCTATAGTGGAGATAGTCGCACGTAATGACAGATCACGGCCATATTATTAAAAGCTTGTGGTAAGAATGGGTTTCGTTCGAGCGCTCGAAAATAATATTCCAAAGCTTTCGTGTGTTCTCTGTTACTTGTGTGGATAAGTCCTATGTTATAGAGTATATAACTTCGGTCATAGGGATCAATTTCTAGTCGCATAGCTTCATAATAATTCTGTAAAGCTTCCGCATAATTTCCTTCGGATTGAGCTGACATCCGTTACGGTCGTCATTCAATTCAAAGAATCTCCGTTACAGAACCGTACATGAGATTTGCATCTCATACGGCTCCTCCCTTATATGCATAATGATAAAATTATAAAGAAGACGAAAATCTTCTCATTACATTATGAACTGAGTAGGGCTAGTGTTTTTACAAGAAATCTCTAGCCAACCTTCCTGCAAGAGATCTTTTCTTAACATCAAACATATTGGTACTAGAGAGAAATGATAACTCCAACAATTTCTTTGTTCTCAACGCTTCCCTATTTCTAGGAATTAGTCACTTCAACAGCCTTCGATGGTTATACGGGTATCCAAAATACAAACGAGATGGATGTTTGTTGTCCCAACCATTCTTTTAGTCCCAAGCCTGCTAAAGAAAGGGATAATTTTTAACAAAGTTTTCGTGTTGTTGATTCCTAGGTGTAGTGCTTCTTCCCTTCTGCTGCCTATTGGTACTAGTGGACTAGGATTGACCTGTAATACGGAACCTATAGGTATAACCTTTCGCTCAATACTAGAATCGAGAATTGAAACATAGCATCTGAGGCTGCATTAATCGAGGATACACGACAGAAGGAATTGTTCTATTTCCAAACTTTACCTTCAACAAGCGTAAATTTTTTCTTTTTTTTTTTCCGATCACGAATCCTGTGTATTTCTTGTAAAACTGCGAGTAATAAAAAAATCAAATCGCACCATCTCTGTAATAGGTAAATGCCTCTTTTTCTCCTGAAGTTGTCGGAATTATTCGTAATAAGATATCGGCTACAATTGTAAAGGTTTTATCAATAAAATTTCCATTTATCCGGGATCTAGACATAGGTAGGAATCCATTCTATCATTGTTCTCATTACTTCTCGCGGGAAAATGATCCCACAAGGAAAAGAATTCTACAGTACAAAATAACATAAAAACAGATTCATTATCATTAATCCTTCTATTCAAAAAAATTCACTATTAAAATAGTTCTTTTTTACATTACAGGAATTGATAAGAACTAAGAAATAAATATGGGAACCGGATTCCATTCCATCTTACTGGAATAGTCTACCAACAAAAGAAACTATTCTTATTTGATTGAAGTTATAGCTTAGAATAACCTAAAATTATGAAAGAAGAAAAAGGATCGAATAATCATTGTATGATGAAAATAGAATAACCACCTATTTTTTTGTGTTGTAGGGGTATACACTACGCTCTAAAAAATAAATTCTAAAAAAATTTTTGATCCATTTTTATTTTTAATAGATAGATGGGATAAGGATTTTTGTTGATAACTCTAAAACTGGCCTAGAAAGGAAATTGAGAATTCTTCTGATATGGAATCGTAGTCTAAATAGAATCATGATCATGATCTAAAGATATACATTAACCATAGTCTACAAAATGGAGATCCCTCAATTCATTAGAATTTATTTATTTAATACGGTCAAATAGATAATCAGAAAAAGAAAATAACATTATTTTCTTTTTGCTTGCAAACAGGAATAGCATTTTTTTAACAGTTTTTGTAAGAAAAAATTGCTCTTTATCCCCCAGGAAAGATCCTGCTTTTACTATGATGAAAATTTTGATCGCTTTCTAGTTATAATTTATTGGTTGTACCTACCCAAGAATAATATAATAATATATATTAATATGAACGATTCATTCTATTTTCGGTTTTTGGGTCATAATCATTATGTAGGAGAGATGGCCGAGTGGTTGAAGGCGTAGCATTGGAACTGCTATGTAGGCTTTTGCTTACCGAGGGTTCGAATCCCTCTCTTTCCTTACCTTCACCTAATTTACCGATCTTACTAACCACAATAGATCAAATAGCAATGGATACTACTATTCCAACAGTTAGACCTTTCTTTGATATGGATTATCTATTTCTATTACTAATGGCTCTGGTACGGAAAATACTGTTAAAGAAAAGAGTAGACAAGGAATGAAAATATCCCTCTCGGTCTATGACACCTAAACGGAAGAAAAATCCGGGCCAAACCCTCAATTTATCTTAACCTTAGGTTAATTTACTTCGCCGAAAGGGAGCAAAATTGGTCGAACCCTTATTCTTACTTATTCTTATTAGTCTTTATTTTCTTTTTGTTAGGTTTAAGTCTGACGAGAATAATATTCTACAACTAGTAATTCATTTATTTTCAAACCGACCCATTTACTATCTATTATTTGATTGACTAATCCTTTATATTGGAATGGTTGAAGAGTCAAATGGTTTGGCAATTCCTCAGCAGGGGATGAATCGAGAGAATTTTGAATTAGAGCTCTAGATTTTTGTTCATCCCTCGCCGCAATAGTATCTCGGGGTTTGCAGCGATAACTTGGTATATCTACTATACGACCGTTGACTAAAATATGTCTATGGTTAACTAATTGGCGAGCTCCCGGAATAGTCGGGGCCATACCCAACCGAAAAAGGATGTTATCCAGGCGCATTTCAAGTAATTGTAGTAAAACTTGACCTGTTGACCCCTTTGCCTTTCCGGCGATACGAACGTATTTAAGTAATTGTCGTTCTGTAAGACCATAATGAAAACGCAATTTTTGTTTTTCTTCTAGACGAATACGATATTGGGATTTTTTCCCGGAACGCGATTGGTTTCTAAGATCACTTCCAGCTCTGGGCCTTTTATTAGTTAGCCCTGGTAAAGCCCCCA
>BQNB010001792.1:57616-72616 GCA_026074375.1 Tanacetum coccineum | reverse complement strand
TACAACACAATACCCAATCCCCGCCTGAGCGATGGCACCAACAGATCTTGGCCTCAAATGGCTGGTCCCAAATCATTGCCACCAGGTCCCACATCCCAAGCCTTTGGCGTAAAGAATACAGACGTTATAAGAACGTAAACTTCAACCATGAAACAATAGTAACCCATAAATGCCCTAAATTTAACAATACATTTCAGTAAATATCAATGAATTATGTCCAATTACATCCCTTATACACGAGAATCTAAAATAAAAAAGATCCCACTAGATAAATTTATAAGACTGTTTGACTGGATAATATATTTTGACTATATCAATGCTAACACTGGCATTATGGACTTATAACTTCCAACTAGCAGGCACATCAAATGCCATGTCACCTGTGATGATTCTATATCAGCCATAAACGTTGCATGCATAGTGGTTGGTTTCCAGTCATACTTAATATTCGGTTTCGAGTATCCCATCAATGAGACCAAATTCCAATGCCTGCAGAAATATGCCAAAATGCAATTGTTAGTGGTTGAGTGACTTTACATCTTCATGCAGAACTTCAAAGTTTACGGTATCAACTTGAGCAAAGCAACTCTGAAATCATTCCATACAAACGTCGGAATAGAGGTGACATGAAAGTTGCTGACAATGCATATACATTTCAGAGTCAGGGTACACTACCAACGTTTTTCCCGGGGGGATTATTTGACGTTAGGTCTGCTCTGGCCTAGATTAACCCTAATCGCTTGAAATGAAGTTTATCGCTTACTTAAAAATCAAATATGACACTTCTACACTTAAGTTCATAGGACGAAAAGATCTTTTTTTGAGTGCCTGATATAGTGATTGAATAGACTGGGTATTCCTTATCAATATCTCAAAATCAATGATGGGGGTCTGTTTGGGTTTACTTAGCACTAAATTGACGAATCTTGTCAGAGCTATTTATCTCCTCTTCCCTCAAAGTTATGGGTAAGACATCGATTCTAATCAAGATCATTTTTTGATTGCATGATGCATCCTGAAAAACATCGGACGCGCGTGTTAAACGAGGTGCTCTTGCAATGAGCTAAAGCTCTAGTGTTGTAATACATATTTTATTATGAAGATAATTTATTTGTCAAGATGATATTTCACGATGACTTTCCTGATAAGATCATATGATCGGTATTGATTTAAAGTAATTATGTTATTTATAACCATCGCATGGGATGAGTTTTTTATTTTTTTGTGAAGATAAATGACTACTTAAACTCAGCGGTTAGAGTATCGCTTCATACGGCGGAGTATTGGTTCAAATCCTATAGTAGTAGAATTATTAGTTAACCCGGGCAATGGGATCTAATAGTATTTGTATTTTAGTAATATTGGATTTTGTATCTTTTTTTTTTTTTGATTTTGTACGTTTTGATTGATTTTCTTTTTCTTACATCAAATCTGATTGCGCTTGATTGTCTATACTCGGAGAATCAAGTCAATATTGAGAAACCACCCGGGTGTATTAAATGCTGATTATTCGGACGACGACTGTTATGAACTGCATCTGATAGTCTACTCGTTTCTAGCCGTCGGTTAGGAGCTAGATTTTGCCTCAATTGTTTGTCTCTTTCCTTTCCGTTTTCTCAAGCAGCTTCAGCATTTCAAGAGTTTGTGAGTTCTTTGGATCAATGTCACCACTTTTCTCTGCATCCATACTAAAACAGTGATCTCATTAATACTATTTAGCAAAATCTCACCCATAAAGCCATCGTTCAGCATTGGTCGTTAAGGCGTACTTCTAAATAATTCTTTATTACTGCGTGGAATAAGGAGGTGATTTGGTAATACGCCAATTTGTCATATTAGTAGACATAAAATGATTTCTTTCACTTTGAATCCCAAATAACGATTCGATTAGGGTAGTTACACAAAGATTTAAGGTCCTTCTTCGAATTGTCTGTTTCTACGTAATAGCCTTCGCCGTGCTTCCTCGATGTTACCTACCATATAAAAGGCTGTTTCAGGAGACATCTAATTTCGGACGGTTAATTAAAGCCCTTCTAAAATGTTTCTGCTAAACAACATATTTTCGAGGCCGTAAATATTCATGTACGAAAAAAGGTTAGGTGATAGGAACAGTCTATTTTTCGCGCTCTGCTACCAGTTAACGCATCTTTTCGGTATAATTGTCCAATCCTAGTATGGCTTAATATCATGAAGTTTTTGTAACCGTTGTAAAGTTTGTTATTTTGTGCATGGTTAATGGGTCGTCAAAACGATCGGGGTTGTAGCATAGTTGAGTTGAATTAAACGGATCTATGCTGGATCGATACCTTTGGCGGGGCTAATACTCTTGAAAGTTACGGTAGTGCATCTAAATGTGCAATGTGCGTAGCAGGAGCAGGTCGGTCAAATCATCTGCAAGGTATAAACAGCTTGAATAGCAGTTATGGTCCCTTCTTTTGTAGAAGTAAATTCTTTTGTAAAGAACCCATTTCGGTACTAAGCGGTAGGTGATAACCACATCGGAAGGCATTCTACCCACAGGCGGATAATTCAGATCCTGCTGGAAAAATACGGCATAGATCTGTCAATACATAAAAGTACGTCTTGTTTCATTAACATCTCGGAAATATTCCGTAGTTAGGGCAGGTCAAACCAACTTATACGAGCTCCCGTCGGATTCAGTTCTCATCTGACCGTAAACTAGAGCCACTTTTGTGTTTTCTGAAATCTTTTTTTCATTAATTACCTCAGATTCTTTCATTTCATTGTTAAGATCATTTCCTTCACGAGTCGATTCACCAACTCGCAAATACAGATACGCCTCGTGAGCTTTGGCCTATGTTAATCAATGCCATAATGAGTACTGTTTTACCACGCGGCTCCCCCAAACAGTCATTTTTCCTCCACGGCGTAACGGGGCTAAAAGATCTACTACTTTTAATTCGTTTAATAATGGATAATTTTGTATCTAACTGTATAAAGGCGGCGCGTCTATGAATAGGAAATGTTGGTGCTTTGATTCTACAGGACCTAGTTATCAACAGGATCGCCAAGCACGTTAAAAATTGCCCGTGAGTCGCTCTCCACGACCGGAACACTTAACGGAGATCCCGTATTAATTACGTCATTCCTTCGTTTGACCGTCTGTAGCATTCATAGCTACGCCCTAACTCGTTGTTTCATAATAATGCTGGACTCCATGTCACATTAATTGGTCACCATTGATATATCGGCCTTGATACCTCAGCGTTATAAATATTAGGCATTTTGCTGGCGGAAAGCTACATTAGTTACCGGACCCAATGAGTTGGGAGACACGCCCCAGGTTCTTTTGCGTGGCAACCCAGAATCTAGCAGGATTCATTTGATAATTATAATAATAAGTAAAAAAATATCTAAATTTTTGCAAAATACTATGCATTCAATAAATGTCGATGCAAGTGATCGGTTAATTCCAATAAGAATGGAGTTAGCACACGGTTGGTAGTACCATCCTACCGAATAATATCATTGTTTCACCTATTCAATTCAATCAGTGATTTTTCAAGTTCAACCATCCCCATTCTTCAAATTATCAATAAAGATTCTTGAGCAATCTTTCCTTTGTCTATCATTATAGACAATTCCGATCTATATTATCTATGGAATCGAATCCTGAAACTCTATTTCCGATTCAGTATTATCTATAAATTCATGAGCTCTTCTAATTTCTATTGATTTACGTTCTAGCTATTGTTATTTTTTTTTTTTTTTACTTTCATAGAAAAATTCCCATTTTTTCACATATAGTATCTAATATTCAACCTATATCACTTACAATTATCTCACTTTCAAGAGGGTGTTAGTAGTATTTGGGCGATTTTTAGGTATTTCTATTAAAAAAAGTAAGAATTGAGGTTGCGCCATTATATATGAAAGAGTATACAAGATGATGTATTTGCGATATCAAATACCATGGTCTAATAATCAGCAGTCTGTTAGTTGAATAATTTTACTATAGTTGGGAATTTTGTGAAAGGTTACTGTAAAAAGTTTCATTAAACGCCTAATTCATGTCGAGTAGACCTTGTTGTTGTGTGAATTCTTAATTCGAATGAGTAGTAGGGAGGAGTTATGGCACCACAAACAGAGACTAAAGCAAGTGTTGTTCAAAGCTGGGGTTAACGATTATAAATGACTATTTTACTCCTGATGTATGAAACCAAGGATTACTGATATCTTGAAGCATTTCGGGTGGATAGAGTAATCCTCAACTGGAGTTCGCCTGAAAGAAGCAGGGGCCGCAGTAGCTGCCGAATCTTCTGACTGGTACATGGACACTGTGTGGACCGATGGATTACGAGCCTTGATCGTTACAAAAGGGGCCGTGCTATGTATTGAGTGTTTTGGGGAGAAGAGAATCATATATTCTTAGGTAGCTTTACCCATTAGACTTTTTTAGAAGAAGGTTCTGTTACTAACATGTTTATTCCATGTAGGTAACGTATTTGGTTCAAGCCTGCGTGCTCTACGTTGGAGATTTGGAATCTAATGCGTATGTTAAAAAAAAAAAAAAACAAAAATAAAAAAAAAAATAACTTTCAAGGTCGCTCGGTATCCAAGTTGAAAGAGATAAATTGAACAAGTATCGGTCGTCTCTGTTGGGATTTACTATTAAAACCTAAATTGGTGGTTATCCGCTAACATACAACGGTTTAGAGCTGCTTTATGATGTTTCGTGGTGGACCTTGATTTTACACAGATGTGAGAACGTGTAACTCCCAACCATTTATGGTTGGAGAGACGTTTCTTAATATTGTGCCGAAGCTATTTATAAATCACAAGCTGAAAACAGGTGAAATCAAAGGCATTAATGAATGTATGCGGGGTACATGCGTAGAAATGATGAAAAGTGCTATATTTGCCAGAGAATTGGGGAGTTCCTATTGAATTGCAGGATATACCGGGGGTTCACTGACAAAATACTAGCTTGTCTTCTTGCGAGATAATGGCCTACTTCTTCACATCCACCGCGCAATGCATGCAGTTATTGATAGACAGAAGAACCATGGTATACACTTCCGTGTACTAGCTAAAGCGTTACGTATGTCTGGTGGAGATCATATCCATGCCGGTACCGTAGTAGGTAAACTTGAAGGGGAAAGAGAGATCACTGGGGCTTTGTGATTTACTACGTATGATGATTTTATTGAAAAGATAGAAGTGGGTATTCTATTTCACCAAATTTTGGGGTTGTCTCTAAAGGTGTTCTGCCGGTAGTTCGGGCGGTATTACGTTTGGCTATGCCTGCTCTGACGACCCCCCCCCCTTCCCCCCCCAGAGATCTCGACGACACACCCCCCTCTACTATCTCACGATCTCTCCTCTTCCCTGCTTTGGTCCGCGCTGTTGGCGCAGGGCCGGGATCTTTGGGGATGATTCCGTACTACAAGTTCGGTGGCGGAACTTTAGGCCACCCTGGGGAATGCCACTGTGCCGTAGCTAACCGAGTAGCTCTAGAAGCATGTCGTACAAGATCGTAATGAGGGACGGATCTTGCTTACCGGGTAATGAAATTCTCCGCGAAGCTACCAAATGGAGTCCTGAACTAGCTGTGCTTGTGAAGTATGGAGTGAGATCAAATTGAATTCCAGGCAAATGGATACTTTGGATGGGGGATATAGATAAACGGGATAAAAAGAGATAATGTTCTGTTCTCTTATTGAATTTCAAATAAAACTGGGCCTATCTTTTACTAAAGAATTGAGTCCGAATTCAAACATGCAATATATTTTAGATAGATCCTGATTTAGGAAATATCAAATAAAAACTCGAAGACTAAACAATCAACTTTCTTTTTTGTGTTTGGATCCACATTAATCATGGGATCCTTAGGATTGGGATATTCTTTTAGGATCCTTTAGTTCCCTGGAATCGAGACAGGTATCTCAACTTTTTACACCCACATCGTATCCTATTCGTCCACTCCTTCTCTCGTTCCCACTACAGTAATAGTTGAGTAATAGAAATCGCACTTATTATTAGACGAGATTTTTACGAATTTTTTTCAATCACTCCACTCTTATTAGTTAATAATCCTAGTAGCTTGTATTCCCCCCCACCCCCGCCCCTCGCTGGCTCGCCCGATTTCCTGATAGAAGAAATACGATATTTATAAATATAAAATCAATTTCTTTTTCGTCGAATGGACTATTCATCTATGTATTTTTATGCAAATATGGAGCAAGAAAACACTCTATGAAAAGAATGGTGTTAATTCCGATGTATTTAAGACGGTGCGAACACAGATGCAGGGCTAAGTAAATCAACGGGCAGTTTGGTCTATTGCAAGTGCCGTTGAAAGTAAAGATGAGTATAAATGATACGGATAAAAACATTCAGAGTTGCGGTGTCTTGACAATTACAATAATTTTGATCTTTTGTTTGGCGTCAGGACATTCGGAATTTCATCTCTGTGATACATTTTTTAGTTAAGATAGGAATGGGGGACAGTTATTTTATGTCAATTTTGATATTGAAAATCATATTTTGAGATTGACAATGATCGTCCTTTTTGTTAGTGAACTAGAAAATTCTTTTTTAGAAATTCTAGTTATTCTGAATAATGGATCTAAGAGTAGTAATTCCCACCAGGATCATTACATGGTATGATACTAGTCTACTTGGGAATATACATTAATAGTTGCATTGCTCAGTTATATTCAGTCTCAAATCTGTATTGATAGTTACATTGTAAATGGTAGTGACAATTCCAGTAACAATTACATTTCTAGTTCCATTTGTAGTGAAAGTGGAAATAGAACTCAAAACCGGGATGCCAGAAGGAGTGATCAAACTATACGAGAAAGTTCTAACGATCTGGATGTAAATAAAAAATACATGCATTTGTGGGTTCAATGGCGAAAATTGTTATGGATTAAAATTATAAGAATTTTTAAATCAAAAATGAATCTTTGTGACAATGTGGATATCATTTGAACCTTGAGTAGTTCTTGATAGAATCGACCTTTTTATTGTTCGGGTCCTTGGGAGCCTATTGATTAAGCCATTTTCAACCATTCTCCTTCCCCCATATCATTCTTCTTCATAAAGCTTCTAAAAATCGTTCTCTCTTCTATAACCCCCAAAATAATTCAAACTATTTTCCCACCTTTATATTTTCATTAAAACTTCATCAAGTCTCCCATTTTTAATCTTTATTTTATATACTTTTTTTATAAATTTTCATACTTATTAATTCTACCTACTAAATCAATACACTCTCCTCAATACAAACAACAATATATTTCAATTCTTTTCTCCATCCCTCTTCATAAATCTAATAATCAAATTCCCCAAATCATAATCACATCAACACACCACCCCTAAAAAACATACCCCACAAACCAAACACTCTTTTATCCTAATAAAATTAACATAATTTTTCACACTACAATCTCCAATACCCAATCCAATTTTTACCCTCTACCAATCCCCCATACCACCCCCCTACTCCTTCACCATTTATTACAAAAAAATCCTTTAACAATCAACATAACCCCCCCCCTAACCAAACCCCTTAAATCTATCAACAAACCACCCTAAAAACAAATCCACCCCAAACTCCCACCTAATCCAACAAAATCTCCCCCCTACAACTAAAACTTTCCACCACTCAAAAAAACAAAAACACAACTAACCAACAAACACACTCAAAATACAATAAAACCCACACAAACCCACACAACCAACACCAAACCCACCACCACACCAACAAAAAAACCACCCAAAAACCCCCAAAACCACACCCCAACCACCAAACAACACACAAAACCCCAACCAAACACAAACAACCCCCCCCCACCCCCCCCACCACACACCCCAACAACCACCCCCCCAAACCCCCACAACACAACACACCACACCCACACAACCACCCCAAACACCACCACAAACCCCCACAACCCCCACACCCCACAACCACCACCACCAAACCACAACCCAACAACCAACCAATCCAACCCCCTAACCAACACAAAAATACCCCCCCAAAACTCCTTCCCAACACAACAACCCCAATACCACACAATACCAAACCCAAACAACAAAAACCCCCCCCTCCAATAAAACATCTTTCTTATATCCCACCCCCACCACCAAAAACCCATTCAACACCCAACCCCCCCCTCACCACCCAAAAACCACCCCCACATTACACCTCCTACAATCACTCCCCACCCCCCCCCCACCTCACTCACGCCGAGCAACTCTCAAAACCCCTCCCCTCAGATACTATTGTATGTGTCCTTCTTTCCATATACAATCTCTTCCTAATTTACAACCTATATACATCGTGTTTTTCTTTAAGATAGATATATATTAAATCTAAACATAATGTTTCATATATAGTATATATATATGATATATAGATATATCTCACCCCAAACCATAAAACCACTATCACGCTAACACCCATACCTCTATGTGTATCAGCTTCGCTCTGCACGCTCGCTCTCTACACTCTTAAAGACCAACCGTGTGTACCCCCACCACAACCTCAGTGTTAAAAACACTCCCACACCCCCTATATGTTCCCCCTGTTCACACTACAGCACTCTCTCTACTACTCCATAACACCTACTATGTCTCTCATCTCAACACTCACTCGCTCGCGCACATTATCCCCACCACCCCCCACACTATAACTGAACAAACCCTCCCCCCACACATAGCGGTATGTCATCAGCTGTGTGCTATCATACTACATAGTATCTAGCGTAGAGACAAACCAACGTAATTCAGAACTAGGTATGTGTGCTCCACTCTCTATGCTTCTCATGTGTGTAGAGAGTGTGTGTACTCTACATCACTCACAACATCCACAAACATAGTATACATCTCTACACAGGCTACTATATGTAAAAAATATGTGACCATAACTGTATTCTATATATAATCTCATTCGTGTTCTCATTGGATTAGATATATTGTGATATATCCCTACCATAACAAGTGTTATGCTCGATAGACCATTATAAGTGCACCACTGTCGCTCTGTATGGAGCTAGTGTATCTAGTTTTGTGCCTTGAGTATATCTATATACAGTGGACACGTAGATGATATATATGTCACTGCCGCATACATATGTCTATGCATGTTGTGTGAAGAAAAACCCACCCCTCTCTGATTCCATAATACTGTGAGTCTCTGTGTAACAGTGTGGTGTGTGTCACCAGTCAAACAATAACTCATATCAATCTCATACGTCATCAATACCCTAACCTTGACTCCTCTCCCCTATACTGTCCCGTACCCCTCGTATCTAATACACATACAGTCCCATCTGTAAGATATAACTAACTACACTATCTCTCACACATCCCCCGTTTGTACTCCCCTAATCACACATACTCTATGACTAACTCATTGTCATCCTCTCAGCAGTCTATCCTCCACTAGTGTGTGTTTGGCACCCCCACTTCCTATCTCCCCTCTCACACTATCGTCGTCCATACTAATAATGTCAAGAAAAATACTCCCTATCAGTTGACATAGTGTATCCACCCGTGTGATACTCTCTCCACTCACTCACGTATGACTTGTGAGCGAACTATCATGAGAACTTTGTGTCACGACTCTGTCCTCGTGTATGTTCATGTCTATGAGAGAGAGAGACTGTATACACTCCAATTAACACTCTAATGTATCCAAGCTTATGTCCTACTCAGTGCCTCTCGTCACCCCTCTGATACACTACCCATCTATCTGTGCTATGTGACACACATTCTAGACATCTCCTCTTCTCCCACATGCGATGTTACCGTCTCCTCTCTTTCTACTCTCCCACTACCTTCGTATATCCTTACTGATCCCATGATCATGATGTATCACCTCCCTATCTATATCTCAGTGTGTCACCACTATCCATCATCTATACTATTGACTATCTGTGTGTGTGTCTTTACTACAAAGAATACTCTCGGCCACGCACTACGTCTCATCACGTTCCTACATTGAACACACCTAAGCCACACACGTTGTGTGACATTCTTCACATCCACATCTATCTATGTTACCTCCCCAATGCAAACGCTATCTAGACTAGTCTCATATATTGACCTGAATAGTGTATATGACTCACTTCTCACAGCACACTCAAAATGACCCCCCATCATACCTGATAGGCATACCATGTGTCTGTGCCTCATAACATCGCCCTTAGATTCCCAGAGTGCACCACTAGTCTAGACCTTTCGCCGTCGCCCACTGCCCCGAGATCCATGACGTCTATGTGTCTCAGTGAGACCACAGTGTATACCTCTATACTTTTCATATGTAGATATGACTTAGTATAGTCCAGTTGTGCCATACTCCATCCAGATATACTACTCTTGTCGCATGTGCATCACACATCTCAACCTCAGTGCTGTTGAATCTCCTCGAGAGTATACACATAATAGAAGACAAGTTCTCAAGACGATATATACCTAGCCTAACGACATATATCTACCTATAGTGATGTGAGAGATGTCTCTAAGTCATCTCGTATCTCTACCCCAGACCACCGAATCTACTAGTAGTCATTGTGATCCTACCTCATCCGTAGGCATGTTGTGGCGTGTGAGAATCCTCATCGCTCTAAGTGTCTCTCCCTGAGAGAACGCTTACTCTCAATCTCTTAGTGTACAATGAGTCAAGAAGTAAGAGTAGAGATAGATCTCCTTGTATGAAAAAGATGTACGAAGACTCTAGAATGAGAGACTACACCTTGAACTCATCTAGTTTCGTGTCATAACTTGTATATGGTGCGATAGTATATTGTGAGATATATAATCCTAGAATCCATCAACCACTCTGAGCTGTTCATCGAAGTTACCTCTCTAGTACAGAGTTAGCTATCACTATCCTGTTGTAAGATCTGAATAGAGTTGAGAGAACACGCATTAAATATGTATCTTATTTCATTCGCCCTTGATTCCCTGTGTTTTCATATGTCTACGCTCGATCCACCACTTCTAATCATTGCAGAAGAGAGGTACGAGTGCCTCAATACCACCTCATTGGATAGAATGAAAGTTCGACATTTAGTAAGTCAATCTTTTCCAACACTCACACCGATAAGAACTCTCTCAATGTCATACTAAGTATCCCTCAATCTCTACTTCCATCACTTCCCATATTGTTCTTTGACTTCCCTCTCTCCTACAAGTGATCGATATCGCACATACACTTATTACGCGCGCTGAAACCCCAGACTTTATATCATCCTGTAGAGATTGAAGTTGAGATTGATCTCTATGCGATCTTGTTAGTCGTGTGCTCCGCCTCTAGCTGTGTTGTGACCCTCTCCCTTGTGTAGAGAGAGTATGTATTCTCACTGCTATCGGTTCGCCTCCTCCTCCCCGTTGTTTTTTATTACCCGCTTGTGTGTTGTAGTGAGAGATAATATTAAAGTTTTGTTTCATGTGAGTACTTGTGTGCTGAGAAGTTGATACATGTGCTCTCAGAGTAAATAAAAATCTCTCTTATAGTTGGATTCGGTTCGATAAGTCGCCAGGAATGTTTGACATTGAGAATGCTGAAATAACCCTCACGCTCAGTGCTACCCGTGTCGCTCTTCGCCCCCCCCCCCCTGACGTACTCAATCTTTTGCCCGTATCTCCCGATATGTTTCCGCGTGCTTTGGTCTGGTGTTCTCTTCTATGCTTTCGTATTGTCCCTCTCCCCCACCAAGTCACAGGATATATTTGATCATTTATGAACAAATCACTCTCTGCCTATGTAGAGACGCACTAGTAGAGGAGGAGCTCTGTATTGAAGAGTGTGGTGAGTATCCCCCCCATAGTGCGCATCGATCTCGCAGTGCGTGCTCCGCCGATAGAAGGATAATTTCATGTTAGATTTTAGTAAGAGAGGAAGTGAAGACTAAGAAGCACTGGGTGCTTATTTGATTTGGTGTATACTTGAAGTTGTTTTGTTGATAGTTTACGTTGTAAGAGACAGTTGCAGCCACCTCTGCAGTGTCGTAAGGTAGAGGGTGGGTGGTGTAGAGAGGGAAGTTCACGGCTGTTTTGGTGTGATTACCTCAAAATAGAATAACTACTTAGAAAATAACGAAACAGATTATATTTGTCGAGAAGTGCAAAAATCGGTATGAATACGACCTCATTGTGTATCTTGAATTCATGGATTGTTTCTTTGGGTGAATTCCTATACGTAAGGTTTTGTAGATGTGTCTCCGAGTATTCTTGATATTTCCTCTAAGTTGGAGATCCTTTAATTCCTTTGAATTTGTCTAGCATATATTTTCTTCAATATCATTCAAAAAAAGTTTCGGTTGCCTCGTATTCCACCCATTTTGATTCCATGATTCCAGACTTTTTTGAAATGATGAGCGAAAATCCACAAGGCAAAAATTTACTATAGATGCAAATGATAGGAAAAGAGGAGTTATTTGACTTTTTTTTTGCCATTTTTTCATCTGTGAAATGTTAATGAATTGTCGACTTTATGTTATAATCTAATATTTCTCTCACGCCATCAGTTCTATTACAAGTTATCGAATCTTAATCTATTCACTCTTTTTTTTGTTCCTTATATGTTGCTTTGACTCGAAGGGTATGTCTGTAATAAATTTCAATTAAGTTATGTTATGAAAAAAATGAGCGATTTCTCTCCTGCTGTTTTTTTACCCTCCTGCTTGAGAAAGCATGCATGCATGCATTTGTAGGCTCATTTCTTAAAATACTTCGATTGGTACACGCAAGAAATAGGCCAATTCAGCAGCTTTTTGTTCTATTTCCCGTGGAGTAAAATTCTCATCAGTACGCGTTAATGGAATGGCTCCCTGGCCATTGATATCCATATAAAGGACACGAAACGCATAAATACCCTCTTTAACTTCTTATCTGATGGACTAAATATCTTTTATAAGAAATTGGAGGAAGACCCGACGATTTTTTCCAGGAAATCCCCAACGAAAAATACACACTATTCCGTCTTTTCTATCAAATCGATCATAACCACTACCTACATTTCACGAAATTGTGCACCACAAATAAGAGCTAATAAAAAGACCCGCGATCCCATAGAAAGACATCACAATTCCTTGTGGAAAAAAAACGATTTCCTGAGACGGAAATAAAGATATCAGATTTCTACCAAGATAACTCGAGGTTCCAACCAACAAGAATCCTAATGAACCTAAAAAAAGGATAACAACCCAGCAGAAATTACTTGTTTTTTGACCCCCTGTTATAGGTTCTATCCATATATGTTTTGATCAACAACTCATACTTGATCCATTTGCTTTTTTTTTAATTGAGAGAATACCCTAAATGAATTTGACTTTAGTCCTTTTGTTTCCTAAGTAACTCGCATCAACTAGCAATAGTTTGATGTGAACCTTTAGGAGTAATTCATTAAATTGGTTAGATCTAAACTAATAACATACCCTTCATATGATCTCACTAAAGATAGCCACATGCATATAGATAGACCAACTTTACAATTCAGCCATCCGCCAATTCGGGTCTATTTGAAAATAGCTAGAATATAGCATTTTGGGAGATTTTCGTCGGAAGACGCTTATACCATATTTTGTTAAAAGGATATCTGTGTTATGATACAAGCGTCAGTTTAAAAATGAGATTTTGTGCCCTCGGCTCTAAACAATCTTGTTTTTTTGAACATGAAGAAATAAAGAAGCCATTGCGATTGCCGGAAATACTAGGCCTACTAAAGGGACCAAAACAGAGGGAAAGTTAAGAGTTGTCATAGAATGGGTACCTCGCTTTACTATTTGTACCTGTTATTATTATTTAGATTTTATATTTATAGAATATAAAGATATCTTATTATATATAAAGTATAAAGATATCTTATCTTATCTTATATCTTATTATAAGTATAAGTATAATTTGATAATTCTAAATTGGGATTATTATTACTTAATATCTCTCTAATCTATTCTAATTCTAAATGAGTATATAATGTAGTTTTTCATCCCTCTACATGAAAGATTTGAAAGGATATGGATGAGATATGATTTGATTCATTTTTTTCTCTTGTCTTCCAATTTAGCAAAAAGTTTCTTAAAAATGAATTAGATTCTATTTATTTAGTTTTAGAATTAGTTAGATTAGATCTATTTATATTAAAGGGTTTGTTAGAATCCCATCCAGCAGGGATTCTTAGTCAAAATAGGATTATCGTAAGGTATAGAAAGATAAAAAATGCTATTATTCCGATAAACTAATTACTTGTTTGCTCAAAATAATTCAACTTTATGTTCTAATTTTGATTCAAAGGAAAGAAAGTGTGGAGTTGAAATAATTCACTCAGAACGCTTTTTAAAGGATTACGTGGTACGATTAGATCGAATAAGCCCTTCTGGAATAAATACTCAGCCGCTTGTGAACCTTCGGGTACTGTTTTATTTAATGTTTGTTCAATTACTCTTTTACCCGCAAAGGCAATGTAGGCATGGGGTTCGGCAATAATGATATCCCCCAACATACCAAAACTAGCTGTCACCCCGCCGGTAGTAGGAGATGTAAGGATTGGTACATAGAATAACTTTTTATTTGATTGATAATCATATAAAGCAGCAGATATTTTAGCCATTTGCATCAAGCTCAAACTTCCTTCTTGCATGCGTGCCCCTCCGGAAGCACACACTATAATAAGAGGTAGAAATTCTTTAGTGGCGTATTCAATCAAACGGGTAATTTTCTCCCCAACTACGGATCCCATACTACCCCCCATAAACTGAAAATCCATAACCCCAATTGCTACGTTAATACCGTTTAATTGCCCTATACCTGTTTGAACAGCCTCGGTTAATCCTGTCTTTTTTTGATAAGAATCGATACGATTTTTATAAGGCTCCTCCTCCGAATGAAATTGAATGGGATCCAGAGAGACCATGTCTTCATCCATAGGCTCCCAAGTGCCCGAATCAATCAAAAGTTCGATTCTATCAGAACTACTCATTTTCAAATGATATCCACATTGTTCACAAAGATTCATTTTTGATTTAA
>BQNB010001792.1:22616-52616 GCA_026074375.1 Tanacetum coccineum | reverse complement strand
AATCACGCTCCTATTGCCACAGCAGTAGATATAGGTATTTTGAGAATACGCCTTAACGACCAATGGCTAACGATGGCTTTGATGGGTGGTTTTGCTAGAATAGGTAATAATGAGATCACTGTTTTAGTAAATGATGCAGAGAAAAGTGGTGACATTGATCCACAAGAAGCTCAGCAAACTCTTGAAATAGCGGAAGCTGCTTTGAGAAAAGCTGAAGGAAAGAGACAAACAATTGAGGCAAATCTAGCTCTCCGACGGGCTAGGACACGAGTAGAGGCTATCAGTGGCCATTTCAAAACCAGCTGTTCGGTGCGTCGAATTAAATCATCGATTTATACACGCCTGTTGTTTTATTGACCATGATTCTGCCGAGTAAATACAATCCAAGCGCTAATCATAATTTTGATGTAACGAAAAAGAAATCAAATCAAAAAGATACAAAAATCAAAGATACAAAATCAAAATTACTAAAATACCAATTACTATTAGATATCCATTGACGCTAGGGTATCTAATAAGTTTTCTACCCTACTATTCGGATTTGAACCAATGACATTCCGCGCCGTAGAAGCGATACTCTAAACGCTGAGTTAAGTTGAGGTCATTCTTATCTTGCACAAAAGAAAACCAAAGGGACTCATCCCATCGATGATTAAAAATATCATATTACTTAGAAGTCAATACGACCTAATATGATCTGTGATCAAGGAATAGAGCGTCATCTTGAGAATAGTACTCTTGGACAAAAATTTATCATACAAAATAAAACTATGTATTTACAAGCACTAAGGGCTGTAGCATTCAGTTGCGTAGAGTCATCCTCGTTTACACGCGCGCCGATGTTTTCAGGGGAGTGCATTCATGCAATCACAAAATTTGATCTTATTGGAGAAATCGATGTCTTACTCCATAACTTTGAGGGACATAAAGAAAGAGGAGAAAAATAGCCTGACAAGGATTATCGGTCACATTTAGGTGCTAATTAATGCCAAACCTAGACCTCTCCATCATTAAATTGATATATTGAAGAAGGTGAAACCCAGTCTATCATAGCTAGAGCTGCGTATCAAGGGCCATCAAAAAATATCTTTTCGTCCTTATAACTTATAAGGAATGGTATGAAGTTTCATATTGATTTATAAGTAGAAGCGAATAGAGACTTCATTTCACTTTAGTTAATATCTGGCAGAGGCAAAGACCTACGTCGAAGGATAATCCCTACCTTTTAGAAAAACTTTGTATGGTTCCGAATCCGATCCACAGAATGACTCAGAGCACATGGAGCCGGGCTAACTCCATTTTCTGTCAAAAAATAAAAATGGCGGACTAGCTGCATTCTCTATCAGTTTAATGAAAAGAGCCCAATGCACAAAAAATGCATGTTGGGTTCTTTGAAACAGTTCATAATCATTTGATAATAACATAGTTTGATCTGTTTTACACCGAGAAGGTCTACGGTTCGAGCCCGTATAAGCCCCTAAAACCTTATAATAATTATTTTCAAAAATAAAAAATTGGAACCTTTTTATTTGATTTCCTCGGTATTTTCTTAACTGACTGAATTAGCTTCATCAAAAGAACAATCATCTATAAGCCCATCCATGGGAATCGTTTAAAGTAGAATATCAAAGCCAAAAACACATTCTTCTCATTTCAATGACCCAATGAGATAATCTTTTCCAGTTGTGGATAAGCAAACCAACTTTTCATTCATTACTCTTCGTAGGCAAAAAAGCTATGGAATTTTCCGTCTTTTCTGTCCGAATATCACGAGTTTAATTACATACTACCCATCTTTGCTTGGTATATCAATTCTGAGTTGGAGAATTTAGTATCATGACACGAGTCTATGGGTTAAAAACTCCCTACTAACCCAACTCCCAATCAAATCTAATAGTCAATTTACGCACAGAGGTATTTTGCGGTAAGTTGTGCCAAGATAAAGCTTTAAAAACCCTTTGCTTATTTCAGTTTCCTCTTTGGAAACAGCTGTCACTAACGTAAAAGGGGCTTTCTTCGGTACATATCTTACTGAGACCCTAGTCTTTCTCTTTTTCTTTCGATAGAAAATCTACCTCGAGATGATCTAATATAAATAAAAGGAATCTTACCACTTCTATACCTATTGAATCAAATCTTGACTTGATAATGGCAATTCCTAGACATTATTATTACTATGTTCTAATTCTAAACCACTAAAAAAAGAGACAAAGGGACATATTTCATAAAAGAATTTAAATAAATAAATTAAGATCAATAAAATAGAAAACAGATCTGACTTAGCAGACAACAGCGATAGTCGACATCTATAGACGCGACGCAATTACCTATACTTAACTACATATAACTAAATAATACATGACACGCTATGATAATGATCATTCAGAGTTCATAACATCACGAAATCTAGCAAGATACATAACCTAATGATATACTACGAATACACGACAATTACTATTTCAGAACACACAGGGCCTCTTTGAATCTTAAGGACAGAAAATACCGACGTGTTGGGGGGTGAAAACAACCTAGGGAAATAGAAGATGAAAGGACGAAAAAAACAAAAAACACATCAAAAACGGAGATTCTTTGTCGGTGTAGCTATCTGCTCATTGAGAGACAGATAGGATTACAGTATATTAGAACAGGAGTAAGGGAGATGACAGATCAAATCACACAAAGTATAACAAAAAAACCCGAGAGATTCATAACACAGGGTCGGACTAGAGTGGTTAGCTAAAGTCTCACAGACAAGACACAAATTTGATACAAGGAATCATTGAACTCAGATGAGTAAGACTTCAGACGGTTTCAGACACGGTACAACTTCATGCTCTGAATAGCAGGAATTCCTGATGACCTACTTTAACTAAGTCTTTACAGTAGTAGTGAACTCAGAACAATTGAGACGAATTTGCAGAATAGGTAACTATGCATCTAGATCACTATGAATAAAGTTCTTTCTCTCTGGGCGGGGATACGGATCTCTCTACATAGTTGAGTAGTTCATTACTATGACTATTCTACACTTACTACGACAGTATGACAAATTAGTTAAATCTATGTTCATATCTCATGATCAATCAAATACTCACATTAGTAAATCCTATATATACTAGTACATATATCATGATATTATCTCTCTTTACACTCATCTTGCGGATCTTGATTACGGACTTTCGAGAGAAAGTAAGTCGTACAAAGAACAACCTAAGCACCAACGATATCCATCAAGATCATATGAAAATTCAGCAGAGTATCGCACAGTGCTACTTTTTTTGCGAGGTACAAATACACTTACACACACAACACTGCGTAATACATGCGGCTGCTCGACGAGTTGAGTTCAAACCAATTTAGGTAATTCCCGCTGGCAGTAGAGTATAGGTGATTAAGGTTACTTCTTCGTCTCTTTATCTGTTGTTTGTCAAGTCTTGAGTAGACTTGAACAGTATTGTCATCGCGGATGACAACTTATCACATAATGCTTAATCACGCAATTCATAGGCAATGAGTTACATCAGAGATTCATGTCTTCTATAGAGTGCTGTATCCTAGTGTACTTCGCCTATGAACACAAAGTATAGAAGATTCCTTTTAGAAAGACATTACTAATTTCGTGCTACCAACTTTACATCTAACTTCAAACTACTGAGTATTATGATTAGTTAAAATGCATTGGCTGAAAGGGGTCATTAACTGACATAAAATGAAATTAACAAAAAGTCGCAATTGTATATAGCTTGCATCGGACGTGTAGCCACCAAACAGGTTAACATTATCCAGAAATCCCATGCTCCAAACAAACATGTCGTTTTGTAATTGCTTTGAAACTCAAGTTCAATTATTAGGTAAATCATTAGTATACACATTCGGGTCATGTAAAACACAGTACGTGAAGATATGCTTATTGTTCACTTTAGGCACATTTGAATACCAAATAACTAAGAAAACACAACTTGTGTATATACGAGTGCGAGAGATCGTATTGCTCATGAAACAGATATGTATATAATTCAGCCATTATAGAAAGGGGTTCCACCCAGGAAACACGATTTAGAACTTGGTTGTGCTTATGCTATTTAAACGAGGATCGAAATGAATTAAAATAATTATAGTAGGGTTTTTTTTGAGGGTTATTAAGTTTTTTGATAGTGTATTTATATTTTTGATTTTATTTGATTTTTTAATTTTTTATATTTGGGAAGGTTACATAGAATAAGCCTAAAGCCGTTATCATGTGTAATCTTGTTGTTGTTTGATTTATTGTGAGTTATAGCTCGGATTTTTTTTGTGCATTAAATTAGTTGACGTCAAGTGGGTTTATGCAGTGAGCCAGGAACCTTTTTAATTGTTTTCTATAGGGGTGAAATATGGTATTAAATTTTGTTTTAAAATAATTTTATAGGATGTGTTTTTAATTGTTTTAAATTATTTGAAAAGGGTGTGGGTTATATTGCATAGACGTGTAAGTACATTGGAACGTATGATTGCCAGCGCTATCTCCAGCCATAACATAATGTAACAATGTGGAACGAGTTACGTATAGTGCTATCGCATATGTACTTATAATTGATTTTATTTTGTTGATAAAGGCATATGACATCCACTAATGCTCTATTTTTATGTTATACACATCTATTTAAGTGTTTACGTTTAAACCTACGAGCTCACCAGATAATGTTGACATTTTCTAGTATCCATTTTCAGGTGATATTAGTGAAGCTTAAGGAGATATGACTGTCTGGCTAGCGAGACCTTAGGATTCTTACATTTGAGTCATACTTACTATCATTTACATTTCGTACTTTTAAACTTGAGATATTTTCGTCTATGGTAATTTTTCATTTTGGATTTTCGTTGTATATGACTATGTCATCTGTTATGCCGTACATTAACCTCAGATACAAGTACCCCTCTTGCGTCAGGATGTTGGTCAAGACACTCAAGAGTTTTATAAATTGCTTTAGTTATTCTCTATTAATACAGTCAATGTGTTTGTAACGATTCCTCTCGTTGTTAGCGCCTTCATGTTTCATGCTTGGTGAGGCGTGTGACAGATTGGTATCAATGAGCCATGAGGTTAGTAAGAGAAGTAGGTGGTTACCAAGACTATACCCTACAGAGTCCTTCAATATAGCAACATATAGGATCTATGATTGTTTAGCTAGCAGGCTTCTGTTTTCTTGCTTTTTATGAAGTCTCTGTTTAGACATTTAGGGTTCTCTAAACTGTAACGGGTCTTTTTAGTCATGTCTGCCCTGCTCCAAAACGTGTATGTTGGTAGATCGCTCGCCCAGCACACCTACAATGAGAATGTCCCTTGATGCAAAAACCGTGCATATGATGATGCTGAACATGGCTTGACAGTGATGATCTATCCGAAGCCTAACACACCCCTTACAGAAAATGGAAAAACCACCTGAGAAAATTCCTGAGAGAGACCCAGAAGAATAACTAGAGGAGGATCCAGAAGAAGAATAGGAGGAGGATCCAGAAGAGGAGCCGGATGAGGAGCCTAAATATTGGGTTCAGTTCCTGAGCCCTTCAGTCTTTTAGTAGATTTAAACATAAAATCCCCTAAGTATTACTCAATCTGAAGTCTTTCAGCTTGAGTCGTTGAAGGTTCTTCAGTGTTAGCTCTTCAGGTCCTTAGAAGATTGGGAAGTATCTTCACTTCAGTTTATGGCAGGCTGTTACAGAAACTGAAAAAGGGATTTTGGTAGAGTAGCTAATAGTTAAGCTGGTTGACAATTCAACGCTGAATGTTGTCTACTTCTCCTTAACATAAGTTCTGAAACGTATTGTTACACTTCTATAAGGTGTATCAAGTGCGGAAAAAGAGGCTTTACTGAGTCAAAAGAGAAGTAAAGCAGCTCCTGAAAGTAACTTCTAAAAGTTGGTATAGAAGTGACAAACAACTTTCCTCAAGGACTGTACCTATACTAAATAAGCAAACGTTGCATTAAATGGTAGCGCAAACCACCATTTAATGCTTGCCAACGTAGTGATAGGTTTCAACTGTAACCATAATCGCCATTTGCCTATATAAAGGAAAGGATTCCCAAGTTAATATGTTATCTCTTCCAATTAAATGTGAAACACATTGATAAGATTCATTTATGTCCTCAAAACAAACTGAAACAAAAACAGCTGAGAAGCTGAAGCTTCATTTCAAGTCGAATAGTTTGTTTTGTTTTATTATTTCTCATAACTTTGGTTAGAGAATAAGTTCGAAGGAGATAACACCTCAATTGTCATTCAATCCACGCTCGTATTCCGCAAAGCAAAGATGTGTACTATAGATTTCTTATTTAATTCTAATAAAACCTATATTTTAGAAAAGTCTTTCAGTGTGTTTTAAACTTGTTCTTTATATTGTTTATATATATTTGTTTAAAACTCACATTGTTTCCATGTGAATCAATTATTTAACTTGATAAACCTTATATCAGATTCCAAGGGATCAAAAAGTGATATCAGAGCCTTCTGGTTTATAAAATCCCTTTAAAAGCATATATAAAAAGGCTCAAAGATTTTTAAAATCAAGATCTATCTTAAATGGTAGCAGATAGAAGTACCACAGACTCTTAAATACAGTGGTGGCTATAAAAAGCCGCTCCAACTAAAAAGGAAAATTCACCAACTGAAAAAAGAGGTTATGTGCCACATCCATGTATAGAATCCAACCAATATTTGAAAATTACAACACAAAATGCCTTTTACCCCTCATGATAGCAGGAAAAAAGAAGTCCACGAAGTATAATGGACTGCAGATGAGAGAAAAGATCTACTTAGATCAACGACTCACAAGTCTCATCATGTCTGTCCTTGCCAGATACCAAATAATGCATATCTTCGAACATCTACCGCTAAACACATGAATCAACCTATGACGACCTGCTACTATATCATGAGCAGCCCTTGGATGGTGTAAAAAAGATAGAGTCATGGACCTAAAGTTCGTGTAATAACACCTTCAAAATCACAAAGAATAATGAAACCCTAACCCAAACTTACCGCCAGCTACAAAGCATTGAAGAATGAGTTAGTAAATGAGGGCAACAAACACTTTCAAAGAGATGGAAATAAATACAAGATATTAAAAAAGGGGTAATACCACAGAAGTGTGCTAAGAATCTGCCCAAAATCTCAGAAACACCAATCAAGTGCAAAGAAACTGAAGCTAGCCTCTCTATTTTTGTAAACTTCAAATAAAGCAGAAAACTCACAAGACAACATATTTATGAGACTGAAACAAAAATCTCTTTCTCTGCAACACCATTGACAACTGCCTCATCTCTACCTCTATGTCCAGTACTTTTAATGATATCCTCTGATGACAAAGAAGAGAATCCAAAGCAGCTTATGAGTACCTAAATGATATAGAAGAAGAATATCAAGAAAGAGCTCTTTTAGCCAAGTCTAAAAGATTCTTCAAGAGTGGCACTTAAAGGTTCAATAGCGCAAAAGCAACTGACCAAATTGAATGCCACAAATGTGGCAAAAAGGTCATTTTACAAGAGACTGTTGGTCAAAACCTTCAGTTCCCTCATATCAATCACCCTTTTAACCAAAACCTCTCCGTTCCTCTCAGCACAAACCAAACACAGCCTACTAATGACCTATGAAGCTAAATACAACAAAGTCAAGGCTAAACTGGCTCTCCTAAGTTTAAGTGCTCCAGCTTCCAAAGCCACAACTGTTAAGAACAAAGGTCTCATCGCTGAAGCCTATGAATGGGATAAGAAATAAGTGACCCATCATATGACAATGAATGGTGGAAGTTAAAGTACTACATGGGGCACTTGCTGAAGAAAATGATGTAGCCAGCAAAGAAGGCACTAGAAATGGTGAATGGGTGAAAATCTCCATAAGAAAGTTTCGGAACCCAAAATAATCTTCACTTCACCATTGAAACAAGAAAAAATAGATAGAAGAATATGTAAGAATTTTTAAGAGAAGTTAGAGGAGAAGAAATGTAAAGAAAGAAAAAAACAAGAGTTGGTTAATTCTAACAAGTGAAAAATACCAAAATGAGAATCAACATAAGCCCAATTTCATAGTGAAAATGGTTTAAAATACCCTAAATGACCATGGGCTTTCTAGGTGGAATGGGCTTGGGATTGACTGGCTTTATGCCCATTAACACATACAATATAGATTTACTAATAAGCCCTTTTACCCATCTAAGCCTATACAACATATAATTATAAGTGACGGAGACCTAATATAATAACGAAACATCCATTGTTCGTCTCAGATATTTGAGGCTGAACCATCCCCGAATAGTTCAGTTGTGACACTCCTTCATGAGAATCAATGAGATTGCTTTCGTCGTTAAGAAATTGTGGTCTTGAGTATAAGAATCGTTGTAGGCTTGTCCTTCAAGCTTGTGGTGATCTTTGGGATCTTGAGCCTTTGTCATTGTCCTTTAGACTTCATCAGTTTCGTCCGAGATCTTAAATCTTTATCCTTTCGTCTTGATCATCTTTGACACCCAAGATTGTGCATTGTGTCATGACCAACATGCGCAGACTTTGCATCATCTGAAAGCTTGCTAACAATCTCCATTAATAAGACTTGAAAATCATGTGAAGGAAGATCATATATATTATAGTTTGTGCTGAAGTCTTTTCTTTAATTCTTGAGCTTTCATGATTCTTGAATCTTGATGCTTAATGTATTGTCATTTGAAGTTTGAGGCAAGAGCATGTGGTAATGAATTCGACTCAGCTAGAAAATAAGCATCACCATCTCCATCTTTAAGAATCTTGAAATAAAACATTCGCAATAAAGTCGGGTGGACGACAATGAGCTTTTTCACTCGTACCGGATATGTTCAGATTAACCATTCCGTTGTCCGTAGGACCTTTATATGAATAATACTGTCTACCTATGATCAGGACGAATTCAAATAATCTCTTGACAGTGTTTTCCAACACAAAGCGAAGAAGGAATTCTTCTAACACAATAAATGTATTAGATTTAACCAAGCATGCGTTTCTCCATTACCCCAAGGTAAACGTCTCAAAGCAGACTACACGGTAAGAGTGAATCAGATAGTTACTATCTTTCGAATAAGTCGTCAATTCATATACCAAGACCTTTATCGATAAATTTCCCCCCCTAGTTAACATAAGCTTGATTCGTATAAGTCTCGCAGTCACCTACCGTAGTGACTGTTTGATGATGACACTGAAGGATTTCCCAATCGTCATTGGTGAATACTAAGAGTATCACACTCTGAAATTTCTGGCAGAAACACAAGGAAAATGCGTAGGACTCTTGTTAACAGCTTGTGAACTTAATGAATCAAGCAAGTGTTTGACATGAAAGTGTGCCCTAATATGAGAGGGCTATATTTGATGATCTACTTGGCGTCAAGACTCGATGAGTGCATTTTGGGTTTTATGTAATCGGAGTGCTGAGCAATCGTGCCACAGTAATTACAATATTAACTAACTCATAGAGAGAGAGTCAATAGAAGTCGTGTGAATCACCGAGACAAATGAGACAAGTTTCGTTTTGAGAGAAACGATCGAATGGATAATGGATGGGGTTTTAGCATTGCCATCACTGTGTCCAATGATTCAGTCTTCATGTCAGTGCAATCAACATTGTGATTCTGACAAGCATATGTTATTTGACTCCTTTCTGCCTAAGTTGTGTGGAGGGCTTGCTATTTCTTTAGACCCTTTATCCATTAACATTTCTTTTTAATTCTTCAACCCCTTCAATGCTTACAGAGACGTCATTACTAACTACCTTGTTGTGATTGTTCAAGGGTTACTCATCGTATCCATTCTTCCCTTATACACATTCATCTCCAAATCATACTTAAGGACTGCTATTTTCCAAATATTGATGTCCATTAGGGGTAGAATCCCTTCATCCGGTCTGGTTTGGATCTAGGACAAATACCTAACCTTACCACCTTTATGACTTTCATAATCGTCGTGAAATAAGAGTTGTAAAAGGGTTATGAGATCGTAACCATAAAAAACCAGTATTCTGAATAGCACTTTGAGTCTTTTAGATCAGAAAAATGGTGTTGTGCACATTTTAATTACAATTTCTCCCCTTATTTTAAATTCTAATCGACCTAAAGAAATTTGAAATACTGTGTGTTAAAAATTTGTCTTGAATTACCATATGGGAAATCTTTTTACTTAGTCAATGAATAACATGGAACAGTAAATCATGCTCCCTTAATTTTTACATATGTTTTTGGACACAAAAACAATGATACCAAGTTAATAAGATGAATATAAAATTGAGGTAGAACACTCAGTCAATCCTTATAACTAACATTCTATTGAATATGACAATATTAACCTGTTAATAATACGGTGGAAGAGACTCTTTTGGAATGGATTGAATACATAAGAATGGTCGAGAGAATAAATGTATCCAAACCATTAATGTGTTTTTCGAAACAACCCCTTGAAAGAAGGAGTGTAGAACACACAATTTAGAAGAAAGATTATGAATCGTCACAGTGAGAAATCTTGAAAAATTGTGTTCAAATCATTTTGAAAAACATCATGTAGAATACAAAACATCCAACACTAAGGGTAAGCGTCACTTATGCGTACACTAATCCTTTTTCTTGAGCTTCAAAACTTAAATGTCGTGTAAGAACATCTCAAGACCGAAAAAGTTGAATAATCTCGTTGTTAGAGTATAAGTTATCCTTTATAGAATAAAACAAATCTTTTATTTGAATAGTCCTGGGTTACTACTATATATTTGGCACATAAGCCAATTAAGAAAAATTAGAAAAGACATGATTTATAAAAAACATTAGAAACTCCTGTCGAAACTTCATTTACACGCCCTTGTCGATAATAATCAACATTTCAATACGTAAAATGTTTATCTGGATTCCAAGAGACATAGTACGAGATAAATATTTTTTGAAACACATTTTTCTGATTATTTTTTGATTTTGTATTTTCGTTGTTTAAATTTTATATTTTTTAGTAATTTGTCTTTTTCAAAAATATACATGTGATGTTTGAATGAGGCATCTAAGCAGATTTCATTTGTCAGAACCTCTAGTTCTGCGGGAATCAAACAACTCAAACCGATTATCCGTCTGAACGAGAATACTGAAACCTTTCTTCGGAAAGGGGCATTAGTAAACATGACACCATTGTATTCAGTCTGACAAAGTACAATTCAATTTATACGCATTCCAAACATGTTCTTTGAAGAAATGAACCGAAGTAAGGATTTGCTAGAGTAGAGGATAGCTTGCACGGGGTTGCATATGATTGCCTATGGGCAGACTGAGAGTCGCAAAATAGCAACGGTATTTTGTTGTAGTTGAAGCCATATATCTTGAAGCAAGTGTCCGCATCACATATTGAGCACTTACTACAGATACATGCCACGTATTCAGCCTCTGCTGATGACATTGCAATACCCCCAAAATGTCTTTCTATCATTGACATCCAACTGACTAGCTTATCACCTGAGGAACGTTATCCTCCAGAAGTCTTTGCGAGTGTCACCGCAACCCTGGCAAGATCGACATCTAAAAAAGCTGTTAGGTCAAAGCCAAAACCCATCGGATACCAGAGTCCCATGGTGAATGAGTACCATCTTAAGCATTGAAAGATCCTTTTAACCACTTGAGGTGTTTTTCATTCGTGTCTTGCTTGATATCTTGAACAATAACATACAGCTTGCACTATGTCTTGGTCTACTAGATTTCAGATACAGAGTGACACCCATTTTTGCTACGGTATCCATTTGGTCCTACGTTCACCACTCAATTCATGCATCTAATTTAGGTTTCGTAGCCAACGATACCAATGCTTTTGTCCCTTTTTTTCCATACCATTGTTTTAGAAATCTTTAAAGTAAATTTTGTGCCTGGATTGATAAAAATTACTGTGTGGGGATTGGTGGATTCTGAAGTTCCCTAAAAAGAAATTCATTTCCCCCATTAAAGGACATCTCAAATCTGCCGTGCATTAATTTTTCAAAAAAAAACGTTTTGAAAATTTAAGGGTTTGTGTCACCAGAAATTAATGTCATCAACGTAAATTTGCACAAGTAAAATGTCTCACCCGTATTTACTCGTGACTAGGGTTCCAGGTACTAATGATACCTTTAGAAAAACCTTTGGAAATCCTGAATTTGAGAGTTAATCTACCATGCTCTCGGGTAGCTTGATTTTAATCCATATAGAGCTTTCCTAAACGTAAACATGTTTTCTGGACTGATCAGGATCAAACGAATCCCGTCAGGTTTTGTGCCACGTAAACCTCCTCCTTCAATGAACATTTAAGAAATGCCGTTTTCACGTCCCATCTGATAAAATTGGAAAAGACTTGTAAGCAGCATATGCTACAAAGATCCTGACAGCCTCTAAGCGGCAACTGGAGCAAATGATCTTCGAAATACAATAACCCTCTTCCTGATCATAACCCTTTGCTACAAGTCGGTAGCTTATGTTGCGAATATACATTTGGTCTCATCCTTTTTTGTTTTTCCATAACCACTTTAGCTTGAATTACGTTCTTGCCAAAAGTTTTTTAATGAGTTCCCAGACTGTCGTCAGTCAAACTAATGAAGTTCTTCCTAGCATTGCTTCATTCCATGCAGAAATCAGCCATTGCCTCCCTATCAAATGTTTTTTGGTTCAGCAGATGCTCACGGTGATAGCGAACATACACATTTCAGGATCGGTTGCAGTTTGTCAACTTAGTTTGCACGGCTTAAATGATTTCACAAACTTGAGTTAACGGGTTGATTCTTTAGTTCCCCATCGTATTCGTAATCTTGAGTTGAATGAAGGTAAAATATTAGAAGTAACCAATATTGCGAAATGGAAACTCAAGCAATTTTCATGTACGGTGTACAAGAAAGGATTGGTAAATCTGCTTGATATCATTGTTTTTCCTTCACCTAGCATGAACATTTGTAGGAGTTGTCGGTTCTGATGTAGTATGAATATGCTTGAAGGTAATTGTGTTCCTTTTTGAATAGAATTGTCGAGTGGCAGTAAAGAAGACTTGTTGACACGAGACGTACCATCATTGAAAAATTCTCATACAAAGGCCCGAAAAGAAGATCCAATCTCCTGTTTGATGGAACGTTGTATCTGCTAAGGAGAAACTTTAGATAGTTCTGGTCGGGTCAGGTGTTGTCATAATCTGACGCCTTTTGTCGTTGGTGAAGTCGAGCATGAAGTGGTCATTGATCAGAACAGATTCTCTCTCTGACATCTCTTTGATATCACATCAATCTAATATGGAAAGGATTCCACTAGTCACCATGTTTCTCTTTTTTTAGACACAAAATCCCTTTAAAAGAGTGGTAGTATCCCACCAAAATGCAACGTGATCACCCTTTTTCATTCATCTTATCCAAGTTCCTCAACCATCTCTGGTTAAGTAAAAAGTACAACCAAAGAAATGAAGGATTTAATTGAGGGTATATTTCCCTGTCATCAATATGTGATATGCCGTTTTTATCACATGAGTTGGGATGATGATTGATCTGTTTTTGGAGATAAGCACGGTTGCAAGTGCTTCAGCCCAAAAGAATAAAGGAATTTTAGAATTAAGCGAACACATCGTTTGAGCAGTCCTCAAGAGAGTCCGGTTTCGTCTTTCGACAACGCCGTTCTTTTCAGGAGTTCTGAGGTGTAGAAGTTTGATGCTCAATTCCTTCTTCTTTGAAGAATGCATGGAGTGTCTTGTTTAAAAACTCCGTGCCTCTGTCAGTGCGAACAGAAATTATAGGGGCTTGAAGATTCCTTTGGATCATTATGAGAAAGTCTTTTAAAACTTTTGGTGTTTCATCCTTGGAACGTAGAAAGAGTGTCCAAGTATATCTGGAGTAGTCATCGACAATTACCAGAATATATTTCTTCCCCAGTTATGCTTAGCAACCTGCATTGACCACATAAAGTCCATATTAAGCAAATTTAACCAAGTTCTTTTAAATCTTTGGAACAGTCTTGGACTTAAATACTTCGTTTTGCTTTACCACTTCACAGAGGAACATAGTTGAACCTTGACATTACTTCGTTTTGGTAAAACAATCACAACATCTTTCTTGAAATCAAGTTGATGGAGTCGAAGTTATAATGAGAAGTCATCGATGCCAAACCACACGCTTGAGTTGGTGAGGCTTTAGCCATGAGACAGATTGGAGTTGATGAAGTTGTGATCTTGTAAATGAGAAATATGTATAAGAACATTCCACGATTACCGGTTTAATGTAAGCTCTTTCCCTGAAGATCTCTAACAAAACAAGTAGATTTCCGAAAAGCAACCTCCAAATCCGCATCATAGAATTAACCAACCGAGAAAAGATTGTGATTGAGACCTTCGACGTAGTAAACCCTTTTGATCATGATATTTCCTTGAACCAAATCTCCATAACCAAGAATTGGAGCAAATTGATCATTGCCAAAACGAACGGGTAACCCAGTGATTATTTCATAAAATTGCACCAATCAGATAATAGATTTCCCCGTCATGGGTCTTTGGTGTCATCCATGAATCAACAATGAATAATAAGATAGATTGAATAATCTGCAAGAGAATAGAAGTCATGGAATACATGATCGAAATGGATCCTAAAGCGTATTGTGATTTTTCAAACATTAGATATCCTAGATACAATATCTATGGACATGAACGAAACTCTATTAAGGCACAGTTTTCATTCTAACTTTAAGCACCCAATATTCATTGTTGTCTTAGGAACCCATTTATATCGCAATGGGTATTGTTTGCTAACTCACCATTTCCATGCCTTAACTAGTATTCTTATATAGCTATCCTATGATGTAACTCTTGAACTTGTGATCGTGGAATTCTGATGCAACAGTTTCTTATAGGGTGATCAACAAGAATTGTTCGCTTGTCTTTTGGGTTTTCTAGTACTAATTATGCACTACATTAGGCTTCTTAGAGTCTAGCATACACATCTTTCACAAACTTAGAACACAAGCATCATGATTATCGACTTAACCCCACATTCCACCAAGTAGCAAAACATCATTTAACGTTCGAAAGTCTTGAATTTAATAAACTGTCATTACACGCAGTTACAGACTTTGTTTGATTAGAAATACTAGAAATCCTTGGGTGTACTTCTATACTGTCAATCTTCTAAACTTACATTCTAGGTGTTAGGCATGACCTTTGTCTTTCATTTGATGCATCCTAGCTGTAGGTTCTGCTAAAATTAGTTTTGTGAGCTACTCCTAAAGAAGTAATACGGCGAGGATTAAAATCCCTAGAATACTGATACAACTTTGTGCTTTATGTTTGTGTGTACTACTTGCAATACATACATCCTTTTAATCACATTTGTGTTTCTTACAGGCTCGCGCTGCTTGTATGAGCAAATACGTAGAGGAGACCTGTTTTGTATAAACCCTCTGACGTCATAGTTTTTAAAACCGACTTTTTCATGCAAAAAATAATTCTCTCAAGAAGTCTGGAAAAAGGAGTTCGGTTTTTATCCTAAAACTGATGGTTTTGGAATCCCTTTGAGCATTTGGTTGTCGAGCAACAAATGGTTTATCAAACTTAGTATCCATATTTTTCCTTTCATTTCTCAATGAGTTTCTTTAACTCACTTATTGCAATGTTCTTGTCTTGCAATTGAGCTTTTAAATCTTGTATTTCAAAATATTGTTCACGAGTCCTATTCGAAATACATTGAACGCCTTTTCATTGCAAACTGAGTCATTTTTCAGTTTGTTCTTATGACATTCGTGTTAAAGCAATTCAAAGAAATTGAGTGTTTTCTAATTTACAAACTCCATAAATGCTTCAGTGTAAATCTCTTTACTTACAAAATACAGTTTGTTCTAAAGCTTTGAGTTGCAAGCAGATCACATTCCCCTTACTTAAGTAAGATATAAGGCATTGAAATCCAATGATCTCACTAAAATCAGATGAAGATTCAAATAAAACACATATAGACATCTTTAACACACGATTCTTGCAAAAGCATATCATACATGTAGAAAAATCTCCCTATCAGAGATCAAGTTCAACAATTATATCTTCAAGAGATTCAACGTACATTAAATCTGCAAGGCATTTTCTTACTTAAGTTCATTGTGCAAAAGCCAAAACTATCATTCAGAGTCTTAAGGGCAAGGGCATCAAACATGTCTTAACTATGGATTTCTATATCTTGCGCAGTTGGGTTACGAAATGAATGAAGTCGATTGAATGTTATACCCATGCATGATTCGACAATTTCTTCAGATGATTAATGTTATTTGTCATGACATTATATCTTTCACTTTTGCTTATTGATTTAACACTGGTACAAATCAATGATTTTGAAAATATTTGTTTGTGTTTACACAAATTAGTACAAAAATGTTTTTATCTCCACATTTTTCTTTCTTATTTCATTGCCTGTGCAAACTGAATTCAAATACTAGTCGGGGTTAAAAAAATTTCTAAAGACATTTAAACTTTGTGTAGTCCAGAAAGGGCTTCACTAGTCTTTAATCAATTTTGCTCCAAAAAAACCACATCTTTCCGTTATCAAGAGTCCAGAGTCTCGTTCCCGAACAGGGACTAGTTTGTTTGCAGGATCAGATTGTCATTGTTGGGACGCATACAAACTGGTATCTTCATTTTTGAGCTTTTTGAGGTACCTTGATTTGCCAAAGGAAGGTCTGTCCATTAAATGTAGGCATTTGGGTGCTAACCAATGAATGGTTTGATAGATTTGACACCGATTGAAACAATTTCATTCAAAAACTATTAACTGGTTTTCCCATTGAAATCAATTTGACAATATCTTTTTTTCCTCTAACTTCAAATCCGATATTACCTGTTTTCTCCAGACAGACCTTCGTAATGTGACTTGGTGTATAAATCTGTTTGCTACTCATCATATTTCTCTTGACACAGAAATATCATAGGCTTAACATTTTAAACCTTCTTTATGTCAATTCTTTTTGACTAATAGTCATAGGAGTTTTTCATTTTAACTTCGTTCAAGTTTGTCATATCAACTGTACGATCGATTAAAGGCCTTGTACCTCTCAAACCACAGTCTATTTTTTTTGAAGTGGCATACTAAGCTACTATCCCGAATACTATTAGATATCCTAGAGTTCTACTAGTTTCCGCAAGAAAAATTTGCATCATTAACTCTTTGAGTCCCAATTTGCAGTTGCTTTCTTTAATTGCTTTAGAATCTTTTTATTTTCATCGACATCAAGCTTTAAATAGCAATTAAATTAGCAAAGTGCAACACGCTCATCTATCACTTCCAACATCATATTGGTCATCCTGAATATCATTAGTCACACATATCTGGTGAGCAGGGAGGACATTACTATCCACCCGTTTACCACTACACAGTGTTACTAATGAGATTCAGAATCACAAAATGTTTTATTCATTTGCAATACACATTATTGTCAGTATCGTATTGTACCTATTCCAATGGCTGCACGTCTGTCCTTATCTGCATTAGGAACCTCCTGAATCTTTGCATGTAACTGTAATGTGCTTCAAACCAAGTTCACAACTCTTCTGCGTGTCTTCTTGCCAGTCAGATTGCACAGCTTTGAAGTTGAACACCTTTCTTACTTGTTTACACACAACATCTTTATACCTGTGATACGTGGAGTCTTTAAACCCTTTTGGCTTTCCTGCCATTCTTACATAATGACCAAAATCCTTGCATTTAAAACACTGTGTCCCAAGACTGTTTCACTACTGGACTCACCTAAAGTTTCCCCTATGCCCCAACAACATTCACTGCCCTCTGATTCCCAAACTGTCCATTCTGATTGTCATTCCTTGTAACCTTGAGTATATCCACATTCTTTTTTTTGGTGTTTGAGGAAGTTCTGAGGATGTAGTAGGTAGGTTAAGTAGAGTTTCTTGAAGTACTTTGCAATGAGAGCCAAAATTTTTTTGAGGCATGTCTTATCCTTCTGACTTGTACAAGATCACGGTCATCTTTAGAAGCTGACTCAGATGGGGTGGTATTGTTTTGGCATATCTCTATAGCCTTGTATCTTGTAGTTACATGATGATCAGTTGGAAAGTGAAGCCGTTTTGATGTTGGTGCATATGATATTGTGAGTTTGATGATTGGTATATAAGGGTCTTGAAGTTGAATGTAGCAGTAAGCAACAATTGCTAATGTTTAGCATTCTATGGGCCATTCTATCAGCACGAGTTCACGAACTTCCTTTTGGTATTGTTTCAGAAATGTCTAAAGAGCTTATGTATGAAACTCATCCAACTTGTGTTAGTTGCTTCAAATTGTGACAAATACTGTGACCATTCTGGTTTGAATGTTTTTGAAGAAATAGCAACCATTGACTTGTACATCCGTAGCAACTATCAAATTGTTCTGATCAATTCATTCATCATCATGTAGAATCTTGTATAGTAATGACCAATTGTTTCTCCATCATGAGAGGTGAATTGACCAAACTCCCATAAAAAAGTTGTCTTGACCATCTTGAATATTGAATGATAACACCTTGTTGCAGCCTTTCGATGGCTCCCCATTTCTGAGCTTCTGACATGCATCAACAGTTAGTATATATTCATCTCCAATTCCAATAAATATCAAATGAATCGCATCTTTTCTGATTCAAAATGACTCTTTATTCAAGAGTCATATTCATAACTATCTCGACTATTGTTTGTTCAAGAACTGGTGGAGAATCCTCTGTTGCAGGAACAACTGGTGTTGTGACAATCGTTGGAGTGTAAGGACCTTTGAGAATGCACTTTCGTAAGGCATCACCATTTGGTCTTGTATCAATGTATCGTAAGAACCGTGATCGCCATTGTGCATATCGTCTGTTTGCAAGTATGTAGTACGATCCCTTGAACCACTACCATTATGTGGGTTATGCATATTGACTTGTCGGTTGTGGAAGTTATAATGGAGTTTTCATGATGAATTATTTAAGAAATTATGAAGTTGATAAATGAGTTGTAGGATCTTAAGCAGGTAAATGATAGTTTGTTGTGGATTGAAATCATTAACGAGTCACGGATTATACAAATCATTTGATTAAAACGAGAAAAGAATCGTATCTCTCGCAGTGATTTTACAATAATCAAGAAGAACCCGTACAACAAAATGAATTGATGTTGAAATCGTGTTGTTGTTGTTGAAGAACATTAAACATTTGTTTAATGATTGTGAGCTAAAACGAATACGGTCATAACTTTTAACTTGATATAGTATCGTTTGATTAAAACTCAAGTAAAGGACAAACGGTGCATTACGAAATACTTTGGAGAACTAACGGGACCATAATTAGAACAATTAAGGACTAACGTGTAAGCCTAAGTAAACAAAAATGGTTTTAAAACAAACAGAAAGAACGAACATTATGAAAACCACCTTAAGACATGGACTGCATTGTACAAATCAAAGTTTGGTTTTAAAAATCAAAAATTATCCCACCAATTTTGTCTTTTCTTTTCGTAATTCAAAATTTAACCAAATAGAAACGTGGTAAAAATTGCTCTTTCAAACGCGAACGAATAACGTCGTAAAAACTAAGATACAAACCACATGATCGAAACATGATCACGATCACGTGTGAGTATGTCTTAAGTCCATTTCGTTAAAACGTTTACTCGAACCCCAAAAAACCAAAAAAGTATGTTAAAACGTTAAAGTTTTTTTGTTCTCCGACGGTTCTACTAGCTACAAGTTCGGATTTTCTTAAGACAAATACTAGAATGGTGCTTGATATTGAACTTGTTCGGTTTGCCTTGTTATTGAAGCTCGTTCGGTTCAAGTGCTTCACTCGTTTCGTGTCTCCAAGATGAATGCACTCGTTCAGGTTGAGACAAACAAAAAAAAACTCGTTCGGTCCTGTGAGAGAAATCCTCGATCGCTCCAAAAGATGAAAAACTCGTTCGGATCCTTGAGAGATTTACTAGATGCGGTTGTTTCAAATCTTGAACTCATTCGCTACATTGAAAAGAAGAGACTCGGTTCTGGTTTCTACTTGAAATTAACTGGTTACGGTGGTTTGAAAAAGTTGGACTCGTTCGGTTCTTCTTGAAAAATGCTAGATCGGTGGATGTTGGTTTGATGCTCATTCGGTTCAAGCAATATATCAAACACCTTGACCGCACCTTCTTCTTCTCTTCGTTTCAGCCTTGTTTGTTCTTGTTTCGAGCCTCAAAAAAGAATAAAAATAAGCTTTGAAAAGCTGTTGTTAACCCACAATAAGCTATGGAACGATTTTTTCTGTTTGAAGAGAAAAAGAAAAATAACAAGCTTGTTGGTATGTATGAAACACAATAGTTTTGTATTATTGTTATTTGAACCCAACAAAAAAAACAGACGAGAACAATATGAATAATGAAATATCAAGCACCTATGTTTGACCAAAGTGTGTAGATACTATGAATAAGCCGAATCAAAACAAAAAAACAAATAAAGAGACCAACACCCTCTCTATCCTTGGAGAGGGGTATTTATAGTTAAAACCAAGAGGCTTTCATGCCTTGGTGTTTCTACGGGCCGGGCTTGGGATTACTTGGGCTTTCGCCCGATACACGTGACCGATTAGATTACATAAAGAGCCCGTTTACCCGTCTAGCCTATTACAACGTATAATTAATTAATGACCGAGACCTAATATAATTAATTGAACAAACTTCCTTGTTCGACCTCAATATTTTGAGGCTAAACACTCTCCACTCGAAGTGAGTTCATTGTGATACTCCTTCGTAGAGATCAATGAGATTGCTTTGGTCCGTTTGAGCACTTGTGAACTTTATCCACTGTCCATGTTGTAGGCATGTTCCTTCATGCTTTGTGATCTTTGATCTTTAGCCTTTGTCAATGTCTTTGACTTTGTCATTTTCCGTCCGAGATCTTTAAATCTTATACCTTCGCAACTAGATCGTCCTTTGTCCACCGTTGCATCTTAGTGTCATGACCAACAATGCAGAACACTTGCACAACTTAAAGCTTGCAAACAATCTCCCTTAATCGTAGACTTGATATCTATGAAAGGACGATCTTGTATATCAGAGTTTTGTGCAGGAAGTCTTTGTCTTTAATTCGTGATGCTTTCATGATTCTTGAATCATGATGCGTATATGTATGTCTTTGTAGTTTGAGCATCGAGCATTGATAAATGAATTCAGACTCCAGCGGAATGAGGCACACCTCTCCCTCTTTCTGTATCCAGAAAATAAAACATATATCAATAAATGCTGCGGACGACAATATAGGCTTTGTCATTCGTCCGATTTGGGTTAGATTTTACCTCTGGTTCCGTAGGACCAATTTAACAGTATAAATTACAGTACCTGTTATCAGGTAGATTCAAAGAATCTCCTGACAGGGTA
Organism: Tanacetum coccineum; assembly: GCA_026074375.1. Taxonomy (NCBI): domain Eukaryota; kingdom Viridiplantae; phylum Streptophyta; class Magnoliopsida; order Asterales; family Asteraceae; genus Tanacetum; species Tanacetum coccineum. The sequence goes on along the minus strand of BQNB010001792.1, from coordinate 31,257 downwards.
TCTAGTCTCAAAGCAAGGTCTTCTAACACTTGTGTAATAGATTTAACATGCTTGCTTGATCTCAATTACCGAAATGTCCCTCAAAAAACAACAACGTAAAGTGAATCAGATAGTAACTTAATTTCTGATTAATGCAGATACAATTCATTTCCTGAACAAGATTGATTCATCATTGATCTCACCATCGTTTCATTCCAGTTGACACAAGTAGATTCAAATAGAATCTTTGCAAGTCACCTACCAAGAGCTTGTTTTGATGCGTGGCTCAAGCAGGAATTTCCATCTTCAATTGAGAACATAAGTATCACACGGAATGTACTGGCACAATCACAAAGGATAAAACGGTAGGACTTTGTTAACAGCTTGTGACCTTATTGGTGTTCATAAGTTTAGAGAATGGAATGTCATCCTAATGAAATTATTTATGATCTCTTGCACTAACATCCGATTAGAGCATTTTGGTTTTAGTATCTGAGGCTGGAGCAGACTACCACCCATACAATATTAACTAACTCAGAGAGAGAAATCAATAGAATTTCGTTGTGAATCTCCGAGACAAATGAGATCAAGTTTCTTCTGAAAGAAACCTCGAAAGTCTTGGAAGGTTGTGCCATTTTCAAAACTGTGGTCCAATGATAGACGTCTTCAATGTCCCACAATCACATTGTGATTCTGACAACATAAGGTATTATGGACCACCCCGTTTCAAGCCTAAGATTGTGTGGATAGGGCTTCTTTCTTTTCACACCCTTTACATAACATTTCTTTTTTAATTTCTTCAAACCCCGTCAATGCTTACCAATACGTCAATTACTATACACCTTGTTTTGAATTGTTTCCAGTGTTCAAACTTAGACGCATTCTCCCTTAATGACACTTTCCTCTCCAAACATTACCAAAGGACTGCTATTTTCTAATTATGGAGTGTCCCTTGGGTAGATCTCCTCCTCTCCGGTTACTGGTTGGAATAGCATATGACAAATACCTAACCTTACCAAACCTTATGACTTCATAAATCCGTCGTGAAATAAGAAATGTTGTAGATATGATATCGATAACCTATAAAACCTTTTACAAAGATTAACCAACACATTGTGAGTCGATAATATCACTTATTATTTTAAAAGATCACATTTTAAATACATTATCTCCTTTAATTTTAAATACTAATTCTCTTAGTTTTATTAAAATACTATGTGATTAAAATTTGTCTTGACATACCATGGGGAAAATGTTTACTTAGCAATGAATTAACCTGAACATTATCTGCTCCCCCTCAGATATTACATATTATTTACACCCAAAAACAGTGATACCAAGATTAAAAATGAATATAAAAATTGAGGATTAGCATTGATGAACACACAATTTAAAAGATTTATTAATTGTCCCCATCGGAAGATATTCTTGAAAAATTGTGCTCAACCACCTAATTATCTTATACACAAAATCTATTTAATAAGTCAATAAATATTCCGTAGATGTATTTTAAAGACGCTTTATAATGATGAACTACGATAAGCAATTGTCATCTTATGATGTTATCCAACAATCATTCAAACAAATTGTATTTCATAAAAGCTCCCCCTCAAACATGACTCAATTTAAAAAAATAACACCAAATGAGATACGATTGACATATGAAACCAAAAAGAGGGAGGAGTGTGAACACTACAATTTTTGAAATTTTTTGAATTCCGTCATTGGGAAATAACCATTCATGAAAAATAGTGATTAAAACTTTTTTGAAAAACCAAATGAATAGAAGACTTTTCTCTTCTAACATGAAGGATAAGCGCACTTATTCTTAAACTCTCCTTGTCGTTACGGGACCGATTGCCATCTTAAAGTGATTACCAGTCATAAAGAAAAATTAAGAAATGACATGTTTTAAAAACATTTGAAAACTCCTGATCGAACTTCATTTACAACACGCCCGTGTCGATATTAATCAACATTTATCTAGGTATGTAAATGCTTATCGTGATGTCCAATGAGGACATGTCGAAAGAATCAAAATTAATGAAACATTTTCTATTTTTTGATTTTGTATTATCTTTTTGAAATTTTATATTATTGTAGATTGGATTTATAAAAAATATTTACATGATTACCTCACATTGGTTAAAATATGGTGAAAAGTAATTCCAACTCTTACTTGATGTAGACTGTCTTGTCAGGCTAGAGGAACAACTATTTGGAACCATCTTTGAACGTGACAGTTCATTGCAAGGGTCTGTGGTCGTGAATTCCGAGTTCTGAACTGTTATGATCAGAAGTCATTGCTTATTCATCAGATGAAAATTCCTTGAAGCCCTGGTTTCTCAGATATCAGTCTTTTCAGCAACCAACCTCAGAGTCCTTCCTTTGTAGGATTTAAAGATGTACCTGCATGTATGTTAAGTGTACCTGCACTGACATCAAGAGTTTGTTTGCATTCATACTGGTTAGTGATATCATCATTTGAACCATTTTAGGGTTCACTGTCAACCTTGGTTGTGCTAGATGTGAATATCTTTCCAGTAGGAACCCACCTAAGACCAACTGTCTTGAAAATTTTACCCGTTGGTTTCCACCTAAGACAAGATCTATGAGTCATTGTTTTCTCATGGACAACGAAAGTCTTTTTAATTGAAGACCTATGTCTTTTTGGTATCTGTCTTTCTGGTTTCTTTACAAAACTTGTTTGCTCTACGGGTATGTATCTTTTTGTTGTCTTATTGGATGGAACCTTAGCACGTGAGTTGACTTCATTTAGGAATTTTGTTACACAAGAATCATGATTGGCATTAAAGACACATTTCTGACATGTTGAGCACACAAAATGTTTGGAGTCAGAAAAACTTCTAGAATTCCTAGAGTGTTCTGCTATGGGCACAGTCTTTGTCGTGACGCAACTACTCTTAGATGCAGGCCAATTCCTAGACTTTTGGTTATTGATCCTAGGTTTTGGTTTGCTACCATTTGCTGTGCTTTGTGATCTAGCAGAAGGCATCACACTAGGTTCTGAATTCCTACTGCTTTCTTGTGTCTTTTTCTTAGCTTCCTCTAGGTAGTGATTATGAACCATGTCATTTGAGCTATACCTAGATGAGCCAGGTGCAATCATGTGATGAGGTTTTGCAACAGCAGATTCTCTTTCCTTAGGCAAATAATGTGTAGTGACTGGTTTTGACAAATCGTTATTGACATCAACTTGGGAGGCAAACCGTTGCTTTGAAAGACTAGGTCGTTCAGACTTAAACGCAGTCGGTTGTCTAACAACTGATTGGTTTCTACGTGGTTGTAAAGCCGGTTTCCCTAAGATTGACGATTTTGCAAACTTAGTATTCACACTATTTCCTGTTAATTTCCTTAACTCATTTTTTAATGCTGCAATTGCAAACCCTTTTTCCTGAAGTTGAGCTTTGAATTTATCATTATTTGCAATCAAAGAAGTTGTGTGTTCTATGTTCTTAGCTCTTGTTGTCTTGATAGAATCAAACATTTCTTTGTAATGTCTTTTCAAAGTCTCATTTTCTTTAAGTAACTTAGCCACTTTATGTTCCAATTCGATGTTTATTGTTTCAATTACATCTATGTCATGTTTAACCTTGGCTTCATTACTTGTTACTTTCAAATGACATGTGTCATGACATTGTTCAACATTGTTCAACATTCTGGTCAACCTTTCCTTCATTATTGAATTCAGGTTGCTCAGTATGCTGTTGTCCAGTAGCAAAGATATTGATTTTAGCAGTTGTTTGTACCTCAACCATTGGCTCTTCATCATATATGGGTCTGATATCTGCATCATCAGCATGTGCATCATTCCCTGATCTGCTGCTTGTATCCTGCTCTTTTGATTCTGTCCCAATGCTTTCTGTATCAACCAAACTAGCATCTAATGCTTTACTCGAATCAACCTTATCCTCTGTTGTCTGCATTTGTCTTTCATTCACCCAGCTGTTATACTCTTCTTTATGCTTTGCTCTTTCATCAATCGACTTCTTAACAGATTCCATGTGTTGGATCAGTGTGTCACGGAATTCTGGAATCGCAAGTTGAGTGTATTGGAGAAAGTAGTTGCGTGTCATTACAACAAATTCATCATCCAAATACATCCGTGACTTGATGGACATCTGAAACTGTGTCTCGAGTACTTTAAAAGCACCAATGGATCCAATCTCTTGAAATTCTTCTTTGTCAAGTTGCTTTTCTAGTTGATCCATGTTTAGGACCATTGTGCCTGTGAAAGTCTCTACATCTTGACCAAAGAGTGTTGCAAACGCGCGTTTGAATCCACACTCAGTTCGAGTTCCTTTTAATTCGTTGTTTGAAAGAATCTTGAGGTGTGAATGAAGTCGTCGAAAAGATATCATGCAACTCTTTTTCGCTTTGTCTTGTATTTGTTGCATTTGTTGTTCTTCCGAATCCGAACACGAAGATAAATTATCTTTTGTTTCCATTTTTACCGTGATGTGAAGTGAAAATGATTTGAAGGATCTTAAGCAGGTAAAGTGATTGTTGTTGTGGAAATCAATTAATGTTCACGGGATTTTAGAAATCTATGACTTAAACCGTAAAAAGAATCGACTTTTACGGGATTTTACTAAATCAAGAAAAAACCGTGAATGAGTAATTAATTGTTGTTGGTGAAATCGTTGTTTTTGTCGAATTGGAAAATCGAAAATGAGTTAAAATCCACTAGTTCGGTTTGCACTATGCTTTACTAGTTCGGTTGACAATGGTTTTGACTAGTTCGGTTCTCAAGGTGAAGCAACTAGTTTGGTTCCATAAGATAAATAACTAGTTCGGTTGTTGAATGTTAAACTCGTTCGGTTGATGAAGAATCAACTAGTTCGGTTCTCAAAGGTTGAACTCATTCGGTTGTTGCTAAATGAACTAGATCGGTTCTCAAAGGTTGAACTCGTTCGATTGTTGCTAAATGAACTAGATCGGTTCTCAAAGGTTGAACTCATTTGGTTGTTGCTAAATGAACTAGATCGGTTCTTAAAGGTTGAACTCGTTCGGTTGTTGCTAAATGAACTAGATCGGTTCTTAAAGGTTGAACTCGTTTGGTTGTTGCTAAATGAACTAGATCGGTTCTCAAAGATTGAACTCATTCGGTGGTCTCGTTCGGTTCTAAAAGAAAAACTACTAGATCGGTGATTTAGTTCGGTGGTCTCGTTCGGTTCCAAAATAAAACAACTAGATCGGTGATTTAGTTCGGTTGTCTCGTTCGGTTCCAAAAGAAAACTACTAGATCGGTTCAAACAGAATATCAAACACCTTGTTCGTACCTTGTTCTTCTCTTCAAGCCGAGACCAATAAAGACACTAATAAGCTCTTTAAATAAGCTACTTTTAAACAAGGCGTTAAGCCAAAGAAATAAGCAAAAACCACAACGACAACAACTAAAAAACAACAAAAAAACATGTAACTTTTTCTTAAAGTACAAAAAGAAAAGAGAAAGAAAGAAAAGAAAAAAAATACGCTGAATCTCAATAAGCTAAAATAACCACAACTAAAATCACTAAACCCACCCGTGGCGAGTGATACCAAATGTCGGTAACCCAATATCACTTTTACTTCACCATGGATACAAGAAAAATAGAAAGGAGAAAAGGAAGAATTTTATAGAGAAGTTAGAGAGAGAAATAAAGAGAGAAAAATGAGAATGGTTGATTACACAAATGAAATCTTACAAATGAGACCAACACCATTTTCCTTGATGGAAAATGGTATATATACCCTACATAACTACATGGGGCGTGTGGGCTTTTACTTGGGACAGGCTCGGGATTGACTTAGGCTTTAGCCCGATACACATACAATATTAGCTTACATTTATGAGCCCATTTACCCTTCTAGCCTATTACAACATTTACTAAATAAATGACCGAGACCTAATATAATTAATGAATGAACTTCATTGTTCGACTCAGTATTTTGAGGCTAACACTTTTCGTAAGACTCGTTTTTACAATGATTACCGCGACCGAGACTCAAATTGCGTTGGCGTTCAAGCGAACAAAATAATTACAACCGAGACAACTACCGATCCAACACCGATGATAAATCATATGATCTCCAAAGACAATTCAATGATTTTATGAAAACTCAGCAATCAACCAACACTTTTGTCAAAGATACATTCATGGACCTCAAAACTCAACTCGAAACAGTAGCCAAAAATCATCAAGCTTCAATCCAAAACCTTGAACTAAGTTCGATAGTCTCGCTGACAAGCAATCTGGTCGACATTCTGGATCTCTTCCGAGCAACACTCAACCAAACCCATGAGGAAACAACTCCAAAGCCTATCAACCACCGCAATCTCGTAATGAGCATGTGAATGTCGTATTCACAAGAAGTAGTAAATCCTATGATCACCCAGTTAACCCAAATGATCAACAAAACAATTCTAAAACCCCTATCAACTTCGATAGCAATGATGAAGACGATGAACCTACACCTTAACCTAAACTTAAAGATCCAAAACCAGTCAAAGAAACACTGTTACCCAAACCATACAAAACAAAAATCCCATATCCTCAACGTCTAAGAAAAAAATGGAAGCCCAATACAGAAAATTCCTCGGCATGATTCGAGTCGTCTGAATCAACGTACCTCTTTTCGACGTCTTAGCCGGAATGCCTAGCTATGGTAAATTTCTCAAAGAACTCATAAGAAACAAACATAAGATCGAACAAATTTATGTCGCTTTCTTGAGCAATGAAAGTTCCGCCATTCTTTAAAATAAAGTTCCACCAAAACTCGAAGACCCTGGAAGTTTTCTTATTCCTTGTAACTTCAACAAAACTTTCTCCTGTAATGCTTTAGCCGACCTTGGTGCTAGCATTAAACTTATGTCGTATTCCTTATATGCAAAACTCTCTCTCGAAACTCTCATACCTACCAAAATGAGCGTAAGATTAGCCGACCGATCATTCCAATACCCTGTTGGAATAGCTGAAAATATGCTCATTGAAGTTGGTAAATTTACCTTTCCTGCTGATTTCGTTATTCTCAAAATGGAAGAAGATAGCAAAGTTCCTCTCATCTTGGGACGACCCTTTCTTCACACTGCTGAAGCAGTAATTCGAGTTTGTTGGTAAAATTATATTACTATATTTAATCTTTACATTCTCTTCGTGATGACAAACATGTAACTTATAACACATAACGTAAAGTGCTTAAGTTACTCGTAATCACAAATCATCAATTCATACGTAAACATCTTTCGACAACTTAAGTTATCTTTCGACAACTTAAGTTATCTTTCGACAACTTAAGTTTTCTTCAACAACAAATTTAAGTTCGCATCCAACGTAAATCACTAAAGGTATGAACAAACAAACTTTAATTAGTTGAATGATCAAAGAAATTTTTTATTTTCCAAACCTTACATTTTTTACAAAATGGGACAAACACTTTTAAAACATATACAAAACATTTTTGTATTTATAAGAAATGTTTTATTCAAAATAAATATTTTGAATTCAAATTTTCTACCCAAAAACGGCTAGAAAGTTCCAGAAAAATCTTCCCCACAAAAAGACAAAAAAGGGAGCGTCTGAAAAATGGGCGCCCCCCTTAATTAATTAAGGGGACCGACCATAATTAAGGGGATCGCCCTTGTATAATTAAGGGTACCACCCAAATAAAAAATTAATATTTTTCCTAGAAATAGTGGACTGTTTCCACAGATTTTCTCATCTCTTTGCACATAGTTTTTCTCAGATCTAAACTCTTCTTTCAAACTTTTTTCTTTGATCACTTAACTTGTTATAAGTTTGTTTAAATGTGATCTAATCATCCATCCATTCAAGTGCAAGAGAAGAACTCTCGCTATCATCAAGATGCGAAGTTATGTAGTTTAGTTAGTGCATTCGTGACATGTCTTACATTAACAATGTATAGATCGAGTCCATGTATTCAAAACTTGTGTAATAGTTAGATCATGGTGATCATAAGAAGGTATGTTAGATCATGATGATCTTGGTAGTGTCTTGGTGGTGTAAAGTTGTGAAGTGTAGGGAAGATGTGAAGTATAGTGAAGTTGTGAAGTGTAGGGAAGTTGTGAAGTGAAGTTGTGAAGTTGTGAAGTGAAGAAGTTGTGTAGTTGTGAAGTTGTGCTGTGAAGTCGTGTAAGTAGTGAAAAAGTTGTGAAGTCATGATAGATTGGTTCTAGCTAAGATTAGAACTCGACATCTAGCTTAGTGTCGGAAATTGATATAAGCAATGTTGTGTACGGTTTTCTCCGCCTAAAGGGAGCTTGTTACCTAGTGAAGATAACTCTCAAGTTTGGTGCTCGGGGAGTGGAGTAGGGCGAAGAGGTTCTTCTTGACCGAACCACTATAAATCATCGTGTCCGGTTTGCATTTCCATTTACTTATCTCTTTACATTTATACTTGTATTTATCGCTCTATATTTATATTTACAATTGTGTGTTATGTTGCTTATATAGTTTTGATTGTGTTTATGTCATGGATTGATATGAACATTGATGTGAATATGTATTGTTGGTATAGAATTTATATGAACACTCTTCATATTATATTACGCTTGATAGGTTATTTGATACGAAACATTTTTAAGATTTTAAAAAGAAAACGTATTCACCCCCCCCCCCCCCTCTCTACAATTTCCACAATT
>BQNB010001792.1:0-19845 GCA_026074375.1 Tanacetum coccineum | reverse complement strand
CGTGGTTAAAAAGATCATATGGCTTGATTTTGCTTAATTCGTCCAAGTGTTCTTCGTGGAGAGTTGGTTAAAATATCATTTTCTAGCCGGCGGTTTGACAAAAGGTAGGGACAAGATCCGGAAATTTAGGAAAAAGTCAAAGGCGAGTTGCCAAAAGTCAAAGGCGAGTTGCTTAATTTTAATAATTATATTCGCGGCGGTTTGCCTAGTAAGATCTTGGCGGCGAGTTGGCCTGTTAGGCAGCGGTTTGCTCAATCCAGACGACACCCCTTTTAGCGACACTTTTTGGCGGAAAAATTAAGTATTTTGTAATCTTTTTTCTATAGCCTTTTTAACTTATTTTTACATCAAATTCAAATTTTGGTAATAGGGTAAAAATTATTTCGGTCGACACCTTTTTAGCGACACTTTTTGGCGGGAAAAATTAAGTAAAATATAATTTTTTCTTTAGCCTTTTTAGCTTATTTTTACACCAAATTTAGATTTTGGTAATAGGGTAAAATTTATTTTTTTTATATATAATCCAACTGCGCCAAATTTCAAACAAATCAACAAACCAAATACCACAACCAATTATTCATTTACGGTTTTTTCTATTGATTTTGTAAAATCCCGGTAAACTTCTTATCGGTTTAAATCTTAGACTTGTAAAATCCCGTGAACGTTAATTGCATTCATAACCAATACATCAAGATGTCTAATATGTCAGAAGATATTTGGTATGCCGGTTCCGATACACGCCCACCAATGCTTGACAGAACAGACTTTGAATCTTGGCAACAACGCATTCGTCTGTATTGTCTGGGAAAAGATAATGGAGAGAACATTATGAAATCGATTACTGAAGGTCCATTTCAAATGGGAACGTTCATACAAACTCCTGCTGAAGATGCTGAAGAAACTGAGGGTGCACTTCAACTAGGTCCAGAACGTGCTAGAGTGAAAAGGAAAGGTATAAAGCTGACATTCGTGCTACGAATATCTTACTTCAAGGTATACCAAAAGACATCTACACACTCATCAACCATTACACTGACGCCAAAGACATTTGGGACAATGTGAAGATGATTCTGGAAGGTTCTGAGTTAACAAAGGATGACAGGGAATCACAATTATACGATGAATTTGAACGCTTCTGTCAAATCAAAGGAGAGACCATTCATGTTTACTATGTTAGGTTTTCGAAGCTCATTAACGACATGAGAAACATCAAGATGACCATGTCCAGAATGCAGCTTAACTCTAAGTTTGTGAACAACATGTTACCTGAATGGAGTAGATTCATTACTGAAGTCAAACTAAACAGAGGTTTGAAAGAGTCTAACTTTGATCAGTTGTATGCCTACTTGAAGCAACATGAGGTACATGCAAATGAGAACAGAATGATGATGGAAAGGTTCATTCAACCTATTGATGACCCCTTGGCACTAGTGTCTAATGCATCAAATCAGAAGTATCCAACACAATCATCTGAGTCTCCACAATCCTCAAATCAACCATCAATTGTTGATAACTGTCAAATGGACACAGGAAGCACTTCAACGGATAACTTGATTGAAAGCCTAACCAACACACTTGCCCTCCTCAATCAATCATTCAAAGCACATCTTCCTCAAACGAACAATCAACTCCGAACTTCCTCAAACGCAAGGAACAATGCTACAGTTCAAGACGGCAGAGTTGTTGTTCAGGATGTTCGAGGTAGATACAATGCGAATAATCAAGGAAGACCATTTCAGAGGAACAATGCAAGAGGAAATGTTGTAGCTGGGAATGTTGGAGGTCAGAACAGAGTTGGAAACATGAATCCTGGTCAAGCTAAACCCATTATGTGCTACAACTGCAAAGGAATCGGGCACATAGCACGAGAATGTCCACAACCAAAGCGTCCTCAGGATTCAGACTACTTCAAAGACAAGATGCTGCTTATGAATGCTCATGAGAATGGTGTTGTACTGGATGAAGAGCAGTTGTTGTTTCTTGCAGGAGAACAGGTCACCAATTTTGATGACGATGTGGATGATTTGGCACTCAATGTGGACCATGTCTTTGAAGCTGATCAATGCGATGCATTCGACTCTGATGTTGATGAGGCTCCCACTACACAGACCATGTTCATGGCAAATCTTACATCTGAAGAAGCCGGGCCATCTTATGACTCGAATAATCCATCTGAGGTACAAGATCGTGAATACTATTCAGATTGTGAAGATATGTATCATGAAGTACACGAGATGCAAAGCGATGTACAACACAACTACGTTGTTGACTCTGATGCTGACTATACGAGTGATAGTAATATTATTCCGTATGATCAGTATGTGGAAGACAACGAAGAACATGTTGTACAAAGTAATGTATCTTCTGTACGAAATGATGCATTGATGTCAATTCTCGATGAAATGCATGAACAGGGTGTCCAAAGTATGTCAGCAAATAAGCAGGTTAAAGTAGTTAATGACACATTGACTTCTGAACTTGCGAGATATAAGGAACTGGTCGGGGTGTATGAACAACGGGCTAAGTTTGAATTAACTGATAGAGAACGAAAGATTGATGAACAAATGAGAATAATTATCTCTGACCGAAATAGAAAAGAAACTTCTTTAAAATCGGAACTTCATTCGGCACAATTGCAACTTCGTTCTACCCTTAACCATCATAAGACGTTGAGGGAAGAAGCGATCATTTTGAAAAAGGATTTTAAACAAAAAGAAGATAAACACCTTGAAGAGTTTTTTGATATGAAAAAACTAAAAGACAAGGTTGAGGATAGATTATTCAAACAAGATCAGTCTGTTCAAACGGTACACATGTTATGTAGACCAAAACCTTTTTATGATGAAAAGAATAAGGTGGCAATAGGCTACAAAAATCCCTTATGTCTTACCCGTGCAAAGCAAGTTCAGTCTGCCCTCTATGATGGTAATGAAATAGTCAGGACCAATCATGCACCTGCTGTTGTGCATGACTCAGAGGACACCCTAGAGATAGCTGAGATAACTAGGAAAAGAATGCTTGAAAAGGTGAAAAGCCCCCTCTGTGTTGAACATAAAGTTAAGTTTGCACCCCCAGACTACTCGAAAGAGAACTATCTTGCAATCTTTGCTCCACAAAGAGATTTGACCCCTGAACAGATATTTTGGTCCAAAGACGAAAATGACAGGAAAAAGGCTGAGACCTCAGTTCCTAAACCACTTTCAACACCGACTGTGTATCCACCCAATACACCAGTCAAGCTTGTCCCCAGAGTTCTTCCAACAAAAAGTCAAGTGAAAAAATAATCTTATACACTCACACACTTTTAACGGAATTTACAAAACTTGCAAAAAGAGAATAACACCAACAGTGTTACAGAAGGGAGAAAGAGTTTTGAACAATACTAAAAGATTAACCTCACTGAAGTTTATTCCCATTTTTCAAAACTCTTAAAGAACACTTTGCAGAGTTCAACGACCTCTCATAAAGAAGTTAAAGTAATGGAGAATTTGATCCAAATATCAATAAGAGTGTCAAAATGTCGAAGACAAGCTATGTGCAGAATTGTAAAGAAAAACTTCCTCATTGAAAATGAGAATCTGATTGCTAATTGTTTGTCAAATCAACTGTTGTATGATGTGAAAAAAAACACGTTGTCTAGATCTTGAAGCTCAGATGTCTAAAGTTCAAAATGAGGTAAAACATATTTCAAAACTTGAAAGAGAATACCTAAATTTGCAATTGAAGTATCAACATCTTCAAGAAAGTTTTGATAATAACAAATCACAAGCATCACAGGTGGCTCCTGATTTTAACTCATTCTTTAAGATCAAGAATCTGGAACATCAGATTCAAAAAAAAGACAACGTGATTAGAGACTTGAAAGTTCTAATCTCTAAAATGAATGACAGAAGTTGTGAGCCTTATAATGCTGAAGATGTCACTGATCTTCTTGAACAAAATGAACATTTTAGAGCATAAATCGAAAAGGTTAAGCAGCGTTACAAGGAATTGTTTGAGTCTATTAAGGTCACGAGTGCTAGCACTAATGTAAAGACATCTTCCTTGTTAACACAAATTGCAGATCTAAAGGCTCAGTTAGAAGGCAACTTGAAAAATGCCACTAGGAATTCTGTCAAAACAAAAGTTCTTGCTCCTGGTATGTATGCCATAGATGTAGAACCACTCAATCCTCACCTTAAAACATAGGGGTGAGCTCACAAGTTATACTCAAAACATCTTAGAGAGTGTGGAAACATTCGTGACATTATGAAGAGGCTAGACTGGCAAAACCAATAGATATTGCACTTGAATCAGCTTGCCACTACACAAAACAATCTCAGGAATTGTTAATATATGTGATTGGCACTTGTCCAAAAGAGCTCAATAGGATGGATAATAAGGCTGCCTCTACCCCTTTAATTAGGCGAAAGCAACTTACTTTTGATAATACAAGCAGAATGTCAATTAATGACATACAAAAATAAGTCAGGCCACAGAAAGTTCATCAGTCTAATGTCACTGTGATTCCTTCTACAGGTGTAAGCACTTCCACTGAAGCGAGCGGATCAAATCCTAGAAGCAATACAAAGCACGATAGGATCCTGCCAGCTAAGAGTGTGAATTAGAAGAAAGTAGAAGAGCACCCTAGGACAAATAAGTCTGTTTGGACAAAAGTGAATCGAGTTGATTCTAGCATTAGCTCTAAGCGTGTTGTAATTAATTCGAATTCTGAATCTGTGTGCAAAACGTATAACAAATGTTTGAATTCCGCAAATCATGAAATGTGTGTTGTTAATATTTTGAATTCTGTGAATGCAACCCCCACTGTTAAAAATGTCTTGAATAATGGAAAGCAGATTTGGAAACCAAAAGGCAAACTGCCTAATAACAGTTTAAATAAGACCAAGTGGGTTTGGAAAGCAACTGGTAAACTACTTACTAATTTTGGTTATCAATGGAGACCCACAGGAAAGAAATTCACCTCAGGAAAATTAATTGTGGTTATCAATGGATACCCACAAGAAATAAATTTGCCTTAGGAGAACTGTGCCCTTTAACTAGGCTTCCTGTGACATGTACTACTATTTCAGCTAACCAACAGGACCCCAACAATAATTGGGGATCCGAAATTCCAAACTCTCTAAATTCGACTTTTTTCAAATGCAGGTGGTACAGATCATCTTATGGTATTTGGACTCAGGCTGTTCAGAACATATGACGGGGAATCGCTCAAGGCTCAAGAACTTTGTAAAAAAGTTCATTGGGATAGTCCATAAAAAAAATTAAAAAAAAAAATAAAAAAAATTAAATTAAAAAAAAAAAAAAAAAAAAAAAAAAAATAAAAAAATATTTCGGATGATCAATGTTGGTGCCATTATGGGTTATGGAGATTACATGATTGGTGACAAGTAATTCTAGGGATATTTATTTGAAGGCTTGGACACAATCTTTTTTCTGTGGGGCAATTTTGTGATTCAGATCTTTAAATGGCCTTTAGAAAACATTCGTGCTTTGTTCGTAATATGAATGGTGTAGACTTACTGAAAGGTTGTCGCAACATAAATTTGTACACAATATATGTTGATGAAATGCTGAGGTCTTATCCAATATGTTTATTGTCAAAAGCCTCCAAGAACAAATCATGGTTGTGGCATCGTCAGTTAAATCATCTAAACTTCGGCACAATAAATGATCTTGCATGAAAAGATCTAGTTCGAGGTTTTGCCAATGAAGAAAGTACGAGAAAGATCATCTTTGCTCAGCATGTCAACTCGGAAAGAGCAAGAAGTATTCACACAAACCCAAATCCGAAAACACCATTATATAAGTTCTTCATACCCTTCATATGGATCTTTTTGGTCCAATGAGAGTGCTGAGTATTAATGGGAAGAAATACATCTTGGTCATTGTTGATGATTATTCAAGATTTACATGGGTAAAGTTTTTGAGATCAAAAGATGAAACTCCAGAGTTTGTCATCAACTTTCTTAAGCAAATACAAGTTTGTCTTAACAAAACCGTCAGATACATCCGAACAGATAATGGCACTGAATTTGTCAACCAAGTTATGTCTAAATACTATGAAGGTGTAGGCATATTTCATCAAAAGTCTGTTTCGAGAACTCCTCAACAAAACGGTGTTGTCGAAAGACAAAATCGTACACTTGTAGAAGCAGCACGTACAATGCGATATTCTCAAAAAGCACCGATGTTTCTGGGGCATAAGAATGTTCGCTACGCTTGTTACACCCAGAACCATCCCAAATTTCATACACGTCACAACAAACCCCATATGAGCTTTGTGATATGATAAGAAGCCTGATCTTACATTTCTTCGAGTATTTGATGCTCTGTGCTACCCTACAAATGATAGCAAAGATCTAGGTAAACAGGACCCCAACACAAATTGGGGATCCGAAATTCCAAACCCTCCAAATTCGATTGTTTTCAAATGCAGGTGGTACATATCATCCTTTGGTATCTGGACTCAGGCTATTCAAAACTAGATTTAGAGGAATAAATGGCTCCTGTACGCATTAGTTCAGGACCCGAGCCTATCATGATGACCCCTGGATAACTTAATTCAGTGATCGCCCCATCGCCTGTCCATGCAACTACATACATTCCACAAATAGATAAAGATCTGGAGATTTTATTCTAACCGATGTTCGATGAATACTTTGATCAATCTACAGATAGTGAACTAGTCCCTACGGCTACTGTAGTTAACGCTCCAATTGTTTCTATAAATACATCTGTTTCTACAATGATTGCTCAAGATGCACCTTCTACAAGTCATTCACTGTCATCCTCACAAGTGCATCCTCTAGTCTTTCCTTAAGGTGTTGCAGCTGGACCAACTATCGAAGATACCTCAATTACTCAAGTTGACCTTCATCACTTAGTTAACCATGTTGCTGGAGAACCTGGTTCTGCACAGTCAACATCAGGGGATGTTAGTTTAGCTGAACCCAACCAAGTGAATCAACTACTGGATCATCTCAGAAAATTGACCAAGGATCACCCTTTTGATAATATCGTTGGTAATCCTTCTCGTCCGGTATCCACCAGGAAACAGTTAGCTTCTGATGCTTTGTGGTGCTGTTACCATACCGTACTGTCAAAAGTCGAACCAAAGAACTTCAAAATGTCCGTGAATGAAGATAGATGGTTTGAAGCTATGCAAGACAAAATTCACGAATTTGATCAACTTAAAGTATGGGAACTAGTACCACGCCTAGACTATGTAATGGTTATTGGTCTCAAGTGGATTTTCAAAGTCAAGCTTGATGAGTATGGTGATGTTCTGAAAAACAAAGCTCGGTTAGTAGCAAAGGGATATCGTCAAGAGGAGGGTATTGATTTTGAAGAATCATTTGCACCTATTGCACAGATAGAAGCCATCAGAATCTTCATTGCCAATGCGGCCAGCAAAAACATGATCATCTATCAGATGGATGTCAAAACTGCTTTTCTGAATGGTGATCTACAAGAAGAAGTATTTGTCAATTAACCAGAAGGCTTTGAGGACCCTGATTACCCTACTCACATCTATCGTCTGAAGAAGGCTCTTTATGGGTTAAAGCAGGCTCCAAGGGCATGGTATGACACACTATCAAAGTTTCTTATGGCTAACAAATTCTACAAAGGTGCTGTGGACCCAACGTTATTCACACGCAAAACAGGCAAACATATCCTTCTCGTTCAAATATACGTAGATGATATCATTTTTGCCTCAACTGATCATAATGCGTATAACATATTTTCAAAAGAGATGAGCTTTAAATTTCAAATGTCAATGATGAGACAAATGACGTTTTTCTTAGGCTTACAAATTTCTTAAAGTCCCGGAGGCATCTTTATTAACCAAGCAAAATATGCTCTCGAAACCTTAAAGAAATATGGAATGGATCTTTCTGACCCTGTCGATACACCAATGGTGGATCGATTAAAACTGGACGAGGATCTATTAGGGATTTCAGTTGACCAAACTCGATTTAGAGGAATGGTTGGCTCCCTTATGTACCTCACTGCCAGTAGACCCGACCTTGTATTCGCTGTGTGCATGTGTGCTAGATATCAGGCTAAGCCCACCAAAAAGCACATTGAAGCAATCAACGTATCTTTTGGTACCTAAAAGGAACCATTACCATGGGTCTTTGGTATCCGAAGGACAATGCTATGTCACTAACAGCTTACGCAGATGCGGATCATGCGGGATGTCAAGATTCAAGAAGAAGTACGTCGGGAAGTGCTCAGTTTCTTGGAGATAGATTGGTTAGCTGGTCATCAAAGAAGCAGAGAAGCACTGCCATCTCAACGATAAAGGCGGAATACATTGCAATGTCTGGATGCTGTGCTCAAATCCTTTGGATGCGATCTTAGCTAAAAGACTATGGATTTATATTCAATAAAATTCCTTTGTACTGTGATAACAAAAGTGCCATTGCTCTAAGCTGCAACAATGTCCAGCATTCTCGATCTAAGCATATCGACATACGACACCATTTCATTCGAGAGCAAGTGGAAAATGGAGTGGTTGAGCTCTACTTCATGGAAACAAACTATCAACTGGCAGATATACTCACAAAAGCTTTACCAAGAGAGCGTTTCGAATTTCTTCTCCCACGGCTTAGGATGAAGAGTATGACCCCAAAATCTCTCAAACGCCTTCAAGAAGGAGAAGATGAGTAAAAGAAGTGTCCTCGTATATCCTTTGTACATAATTACATAAAAAAAGGGACTTTGTAAATATTTTAAGTCATTTGGAATTACATGATGGTTTGCAATTACTTCAGATTGCAACCCGGTTCTCATTCGAAGGAAAGATTGTCGTCTTACAGACAGCTGTTCCTAACAACGAGTAATTAATTTTGCTCGGGCATGGATTACTTTATATCCATGCAATTTGGGATTAATGTACGTTTCAGTGCATTTTTCTTAATTCGGAAGAGAAGTCTTCCTGTTTGATAACCAAATAGTTTTTCTTAATTGATTCTTCAAAATTATTGGTGTTAACCACGGTGGTAAACATGTTGTTTGAAAATCAATCCGATCAATTTGACACTCAATCAATGACTAAAGCTCTTTTAATAGAAAACGGGTCATCAATTGAGGGGGAGAGTGTTTTTCAAATTTAATGTCTGGGTGCCGATTAGAAAGTGTTATCATGTCTTGGATCTTTAAAAGAAGCAAAGGAACCCAATCTTCAGATCTCTGTGGATACTCTGCATAACACAAACGTCTACAGAGCTCTCACTGCATCTGCTGATGTTCCTTCTAGCGTTACAAAGACAACTGATACAACATCAACACTTCAACCACCACCACCTCCACTACAAAAACCTACAGTTCATCGAGATATTTGGTAGAAAGTTAAAGTTCTGAAGAAACTTCAGAAATCTCAAATGCTTCATTAGTGGAAGGCTCAGAGATATTGGCTACTGTCTAATCAAGAGAAGTTAATGATTTTATCATTCCAGCATTAAGGTCAATATCATCGGTAATGGAACATACATCTCGTACATTATAAGTAGTATGGGATAAGATGTTATGTGTCAGTCCATGAATGTTTCATGAGTTTTTCATTAAACTAAAAAAAACCAGGTTTTTGAGTTTAACGAAAAAATCTTTCTAAATTATCATATCTGACACTAATACATACCCACAACGATTGAGGGGGAGCATTAATATGTTCCAAACATGGCTTGTGAATAGTAGGCACAATTTTCTCCTAATTTAATAACATATTTAAATCAAGTGATATCCAAAATGTCAAAGGGTTTGAAATTTTTGATAAGGGGAGAAAATGTGATTAAAATATGTAACTAAAATGTGATCATATTTCTCAGGTTCTTAGGGTGTATTCTCTGCCATCATGTGCTAAACATTTTCGAATACCGATGCACATGTTGAGGGGGAGCTTTTCTGAAAAGCAAAAACAATCGGGTACTAAACACTTTGATAGATAAATCATAAGTACCTGATTGAGTTTTTCAACAGTGATTTTATGGCAAGGTGAACTGTACCAAAAGACTAACCATGTATTTTACTTTTATCGAAGTTATAAGGATGGTAAGGTTAGGTACTTGTTCCCATGATCCTGCCAGAACCGGAGGGATCTACCCAGGGACAATCCACTAGTTAGTAAAGAAGTCCTTAGGTATGATAAAAAAAGGAGTAAATGTGAGAATAAGGGGATAATGCCGACTGAGATGGAGCTAGTACTGGAATATACCCAACAAGGTGCTAGTCATGAAGTCTCGGTAAGCATTGAAGGGGTTGAAGAATGAAAAAGAATTGTACGGATAAAGGGTGTAAAGAAAGAAGCCCTCCATACTCTTAGGCAGAAACCGGGTCAATACATATGCTGTCAGAATCACAAGTTGATTGCTGACATTGAAGACGACATCATGGACCCAGTGATGCAATGCACAACCCTTCCCAGCCATTCGAGTTTCTCTTGAAAGAAACTTGTCTCATTTGTCACGGAGACTAAACATGCAATCTACTGTCTCACTCACTCCGAGTAAGTCGGTATTGAAAAGGTGGCAGTCAGCTCCAGCCTCTGATCACTAAAATCAAAGCGCACTTTCGAGTCTAGAGCCAAGAGATCATCAATTAATCTCGTTAGGACACATTTCCATTTATCTTGTCTTTCACACACTGTGGAAACAAGGTTATCTTAAGAGTCCTACGCATTATCCTTGTGATATTGCCAGAACATCCGAGTGATACGAAGGTATTCACTATGAAGATGGAAATCCTGCTAGAGCCTACATCAAACAAGCTCTAGGTAGGTGACTTGTGCGATTCTACGTGAATCAAACTTGTTCCAGCATAAGAATTGACGGTTATTGAACATTTGACAACCAATCAAAACTATCAAAGTGTTACAAAATATTTTCATAATTAACACTTAGACTGATTTTTCAAATCAATTTTCTCTTTATTGCTAACTGTTTCACTACAGGAACATTTAAAGATGGAGATGGAAATACCCCGTACCAGCAGAGTCAAGTTCATAACCTAATGCTCAGACATGGCCAACACTTGTTATGAAGTTATGTAAGATCTCATAAAGGTGTCAAAGCTTCCGCAAACTCTGTTATCATATTCTTCTTCACAAGTGCACAAGATGGCAATACATTACTAGATGATGAGAGATTATGTTTGGATGATGATCTCAAGAAAGCTCATGATCAAAATCAAAACAAGTCAAAGTGAACAAGCTCAATTGTTATCTAAAGATCACTACAACAAAGTACTAGATGTAACATGAAGAATCAAAAGACTGCAAGCTGTAAGAGCTTAAGTCTAGTGTTTTCAAGGGTGACCTCCCTTAGGGGGAGATTGTTAGATATGAGTAAAAGACTCGGTCACCCCGTATATTTATTATTTATAATAGTTCGTAGTTTAATAGTTAATCGTATGTCTTTCGGTTTTAAGCCGGGTACCAATACCTGGTATTTTGTAAAATCTATATAAGCCTCTACCAACTTTGGAAGAGGTAAGCTAGTCATAATCTATTTAACACTTCACACACATGTTTCTCTCTCTAAAATATCTCTCCATGTGTTTATCTCTCTAGAAACTATCCCAATCACAAGAATCATCACTCGTGTTATGATTTAAACGATCCTACAACTTTCTTAACCTCTATAGCTAAATTATTATATAATGATTAAAAATAAACACGTGTTTCCTCAACAGTGGTAGAATTTTGTTCTACTGTTCCCTGACTTTGTTTCGCACTAGAAACCACAGAGATAACATTAATGTCATTTTGTTGAACTTGATGTGGCTCATAAATGGGCTCGAGTAGCTCAGTATAATGTTTCTTTTGAGTAAACATATTGAATATATCATTATCATAACAATTTTTAGCATGGTGTACCTCAGCTGATCCATCTGAATCATAGATGGGAGCGCTGTCAGTCTGAGTACCCGATGTCGATGCTTGCTGCAAATTATCCGTTAAAGTGCAGTTCGCATTTACTTCCTCAATCTCGTCATAGGCACCTGCAGCAACCATGAAATCAAATTCCTCAGAATTGAGTTGGATCCCTGTTTCTTCCTTTTGAGCAATCTGCAACTGAGACTTAAGATGAGCAGCCTCCTTTTTCCTTAGCTTTACTGTGCAGTTCCTAGCATAATGATCCACTCCTTGACATTTGTAACCCCTTATCTCATTTTCATTGTTCCCATTACCATTACCCTCAACCCGTGCTGCTACAACATTTCCATTCCCATTCTGATTTGCAATCCCTGGAACAACACTAAGTCCATTCTCATTTTCATCGGTTGAAACTAGTTATATATATATATATGCATATATATGTATATATATGCATATATATATATACATATATATACACATCATATCAAGCTTTCTCTCTGTGTTCCAACTCCCTTTTTCTTCATCTACCTAGTAATCAACCAAATAACATTCGCATATCCATTCTGGTGGTTGGCCTCAAACATACTCAATAACCATAACTCATTCTTCTATACCCTGTCATAATCTGTAGTTCTTTGGCATAAACCATATGTGATCATTTTCTGCAAAACTCTAAGCACATGCTTCCTAGACAAGGTCAATGCTTCCTCACTACTAATATTCAACCAATACTGATCAGCACTAAAATCATCATCATTCCTAAGACCTCCAATAAAACAGGTCTTAAATCTATACTCCTGAACTTCAGCATTGTTATACAAACCTAAGCATTTAGCAAAATCTAGAATACTCAAAGAATGAGCTTTACCACACAGCCTAAATTTGATTGCTTTCTTCATCATTAATTCATCATTAATACTCAAAGAATGAGCTTTACCACACAGTCTATATATACATGTATATATATATATATATATATATATATATATATATATATATATATATATATATATATATATATATATATACATTCGAGTTTGATGAAGCTGTGGCTGATGATGAATTAATGATGAAGAAAGCAATCAAATTTAGGCTGTGTGGTAAAGCTCATTCTTTGAGTATTCTAGATTTTGCTAAACGCTTAGGTTTGTATAACAATGCTGAAGTTCAGGAGTATAGATTTGAGACCTATTTTATTAGAGGTCTTAGGAATGATGATAATTTTAGTGCTGATCAGTATTGGTTGAATATTAGTAGTAAGGAAGCATTGACCTTGTCTAGGAGCTCAGTCAAAACAATTAGGAAGCATGTTCTTAGAGTTTTACAGAAAATGATCACATATGGTTTATGCCAAAGAACTACAGATTATGACAGGGTACAGAAGAATAAGTTATGGTTATTGAGTATGTTTGAGGCCAACCACCATAATGGATATGCGAATGTTATTTGGTTGATTACTAGGTGGATGAAGAAAAAGGGAGTTGGAACACAGAGAGAAAGCTTGATATGATGTGGATAGTTTATGACGAGTATTACGAAGAGACTTGGTATTTTAAGTGATGAAGTGCTAAATGGATTAAATGCACCAACTTATTGCAGAACATTGGATGCCAATGCCCTTAAAGAATTGATCAGTTCTAATGGGAGGTTGATACCCGAAGAGATTATACCTACTATTCCCAGAGTGGTGACACCAAGGGCACCACACCCTACTACTTCTGATATGTATGACAAGATAGGTCAATTGGAGACTCGTATTGGTGATATAGAGAGGATGATGTGTAGGCAGTCATATCATTCAGACAGATATGCAAGAGTTCTGAAGTTTATAGGTGCCCAGCTGGGACTTACATTGCTTGACCCATATGATCTACCAAGTCACTTTGAGCAGCATCAACACCAGCAGGATGATCAGGAGTGATATCAAAATAACACCACTTTGGTTTGGTGACCGTCTGTGGTCATGGATTTTATAATAATTTCTAAAAACTTCTTTTATTATTCCTTGTCATGTGTGATATGCTGTAGGCGGCATCTAAACTATTTCGTACTATCATTTCTACTATGGAACACTTTTGTTTTAGATGTTTGTGTTTGTATTGAATGGTACTTGTATAATATTACAGAATTAATAGGTGAAAGACCGTAAGAGTTCACGTACAAAGGCTCTATCTTCAGCTTCGTACAAATCTGATGAAATCATAAAACAAGGGAAGTATTATCCTATAATACATTTTTTCCATTTATCTTTTCTCTATAATATTTATCGCATTAGGGACAATGCTCATATTAAGTATGGGGGAGATAAATATGAAATTTTTTAAAGTAATTGAAAACGTAAAATTAAAAATTTTGAAAAATCATAGCGATTGATCACGACAAGCAAATCCGACTCAGGATTGATAACATTACTAACATATTTTACACACTACCCTAAAACGTAAGGTTCTACTATTTGATATTTTTGGAACAATTTTTACCTTTAGCTTTCTTGAGTTAAGGATTTGAGCAATCATATATGTCTCGTTCATGGATTTGCTCGAGCATATGTGTTTTGTTGCCTTTTCTGGAGCATTGGTATCGGTTCAAAAATTGTATGAGTGTGACGGTGATTTCTTAATTCTAGAACTTGTGCTTGAAATATTTACGAAACCGCAGTGAGATCGCGTTCACGTGTTACAAACATTTAACTGATTAAGAGATGATTTTAAAATGCAAAATGTAAATATAAATAAACTTTGTCAAAAAGCTTTTTAACTTAATTATCTGAAACTCTATCCGTACATATTGAAGGAAGTAATTGCAAGTATTGCCATTATAATGAAGTGTGAAGGTTGCAAACTTCTAAGTTCGTTTGAAGTAGTGTGCTTATCATAAGTATGGGGGAAAAGCAAGTATCCCCAAGTGAAATAAAAAAGGTAAAAATAAGCCAAATTGTTGAAGAAAAAAAAGAAAAAAGAAAAAGAAAAAAGTGATGAAATAAAGGAAGTTGGTACAATTATGGATAAGGTGGATTATAATTTTATTACAAACCCTTTTGACAATACAAAACCTAAAATACTAAATAAATTACCTCTTTTGATGTTTATGTCTGGTGATTACGCCCCATCGGATTTGTCTAGTTTTTTTTTCAAGCTTATGGTAATTTGAATGAATCATGACTGAGCGTTTGAGTGACTTACATACATTATTTACTTCAGTAAGTTGAGTAAGTGTGAAATATCCTTAAAACATCGTGAGTTGCTTTGTCGCTTATCTTATGCTTGTGATCATTGATTTGACTAAATGTTTTCGCTTAGATTGCTTGAGGGCATAGCTAAGTATGCGGGATTTGATAACACGCCAAATATACATAAATTATCTCCCGTTAATATGTAAATTATCTATATAAATATATATATATATAATATCGATTCTTTAGACACTTATTTGTGTCAAAACTGTTTTAGGACCAAAGATCATGGAAAGGACTAAAACGTAAAAGATATCCGTTAAATGGTCTAACGACCGTTAGAAGAAGGATCTAGAACTAAACAAAAGAAGTATTAAATGTGCTGAAGCGAAGTGTGGTGCACTTCTTCTGTAAGTGTGGCGTACTTTAGATCGTGGAGAGAGAACATTGAATGCTGAAGGGAAGTACGGCGCACTTATCGGGAAGTGTGGCGCTCTTTAGCCTACAGTTACTCCAAATCATAATGATGAGCATTGAAACCATGGCTTTCCGCCTCTCCTCTCTTCTCCAACTGATGCTACCCTTAGGCTATAAACATAGGACGAAATCAGGGTCTAAAGCATCTCATTCATACACAATTCATCAAGAATCAAGTGTTCTTTAAGTTTAGACGCATTTTTAGGATTTGGAGTGAACTTCTTTATAAGTTCTCTAATTTCCAGGTTGTAATCAGTTCATAGGGTGTTAGTGAAGGTTATTTCGAAGCTAGAAACAATTGTGGCAGAATCGTTTTTTTTTATGGGTTTTATTTATATATAACAAGGAAGTTCTTAAAGAATTCGTATGAAATAACTAATCTTTGCTTTACACTTTGGTATGATCTTGATAATCTTCTACATTAAGATCTTTGCTGAGTTAATTATGAATGTTATGAACTCCATCTTGATTAATATGGAGTAGTTATATCATGTTTATTTGGGAATTATGGAGGTAATATAGATTAAACTTGGATAACTAATGATTTTTGGTAAATAACAAATATGAACTTGATATTTTTATTCTTGGATCCTTAATCATCATTTGATCACCACTTAGTTCGGATATAGGTTGAAAGACTCCGCCTTAAGTGCTTGATTTCTAGTTGTTTGTTTATGAACGACTCGATCTTAGCCTTGTGAGGATTGGCTAACAAAATGATCATTAACCCAAGAATACAAAGGTTTAATTCTCAACCTTATAAAGTTTATATTTATTATTTCTAAGCACGAATCGGACTTAAAGCATTTTTCATAATCAAAAATAAAGGCCGAAAGGATTTTTCATTATGTTAAATAGAAAATATTTAAAGTAAATTGTCCGTTTATTCACTTGATTATACTACAATTCATGAACTCGTTATCTCTCCAAGTTTATCCTTTATCACTCTTGTCTCCCAAATAAACATTGTTTTTAATCTTGAAATTCATCTTACATTTATCTTTAGTTTCGTGACAAATCTTAAGATACTCTTTGCAAAACTAATAAGCTTTTACATAAAGACCAATCCCGTGGAACTACTTGGTCTTACGCTAAATATATGCTATAAACGGGGGTTATACTTTACTCATGTGATAGTTGGAAATCGATTGAAACTAGTTATATAAATTTAAAGCTTTATTAACACATCAATAATCCGTTGAAAAAATATCTACATTTCCTATATTGTTAACCACTTAACTATGAATTTATAAATGACCTATTTGTTATAATTTAATCTAAGCCTAATACTACAAATAAAATATAATTGTCATAATGTGGTACAACTATAATTTGAAAAAGACGAGTACGTGTTTCATTGATTCATAGAATAACCTTATATATATGTGAAACGTCGATAAGGTTATGTATATATGTACATAATTTTGTGTTACTATTGATTATGAGCAAAATGATTGTTTTTATGGTGCAACATTCAAATCTGTTGCATATAAATCGATAAGAAAATCATTTACGCACACAGATTAACACTATCTTATTTTGTTAAAAAAATATACATTGTCGTCATTGTACAACAACTCTACGAGTTTGTAAAGTTATTGTTAGAAAATACTTATAAACAAACAACATTTGCTCGCTAGACAAAACTTAGTCACGAGGTACCCGCCGCCGTATTGCGCAAATACCATGCAAGTATTATATTAAGCATTTTTGAAACTTTGTACATTTTCAAAGTTTTTATAAGCAAGGGAGGGGTGTAAGGAAACAATATACGTATAGTTGAAGGGAAAGTACACGATAAAAGACATAATAGTAAAGTAAGGCGTAGTATCTTTTCGGCCATGACATAAACCATTTCTTTCTTCTTCTTCTTCTTGTTTCATGTCCATCACAGACAAACCCTAACTTAATCCAACTCTATCATAATCCAATCAATGGCTGCACGAATGCTAATTCGAGACTTGATTCTCGCAAACAAAACTCTTTATCGAAGAACATTCGCTTATAATCCGTTGAAAAAAATAGCTACATTTCTTATATTGTTAACCACTTAACTATGAATTTACATATGACTTGTCTGTTATAATTTAATCCAAGCCTAATGCTACACATAAATATAATTATCATAATGTTGTACAACTATAATTTGAAAAAGACGAGTACGTGTTTCATTGTTTCATAGAAGAGATTTATATATATGTGAAACGTCAATAAGGATATGTATATATGTATATAATTTGTGTTACAATTGATTATGAGCAAAAGGAGTTTTTATGGTGCAACATTCAAATCTGTTGCATATAAATCGACAAGAAAAAAATTTACACACACAGATTAACACTATCAGTTTGTGTTAAAAACAAATATGCATTGTCGTCGCTATACAACAACTCTACAAGTTCGTAAATTTATTGTTTGAAAATACTTATAAATGAACAACATTTGATCGCTAGACAAAATTTAGTCACGAGGTACCTACCGACGTATTGCGCAAATACCCTACTAGTATTTTATTAAGCATTTGTGAAACTTTGTACATTTTCAAAGTTTTTATAAGGAATGGAGGAGTGTAAGGAAACAATATATATATAGTTGAAGGGAAAGTACACGATAAAAGTCGTAATAATAAATTAGGGCAGAGTATCTATTCGGCCATGACATAAACCCTTTCTTTATTTTTTTTCTTCTTGTTTCATGTCCATCACAGACAAACCCTAATTTAATACAACTCTATCACAATCTAATCAATGGTTGCACGAAAGCTAATTCAAGACTTAATTCTCGCTAACAGACCTCTTTATCGGAGAATATTTGCTTATAATCCGATGAAAAAATAGCTACATTTCTTATATTGTTAACCACTTAACAATGAATTTACAAATGACCTATTTGTTACAATTTAATCTAAGCCGAATACTACACATAAAGGATAATTGTCATAATGTGGTACAATAATAATTTGAAAAAAACGATTGCGTGTTTCATTGTTTCATATAATCTTTTATATATATGTGAAACGTCAATATGGTTATGTAAATATGTATATATTTTTTGTTACAACTAAATATAAGCAAAAGGGGTGTTTTTATGGTGCAACATTTCAATCTGTTGCATATAAATCAACAAGAAAATCATTTACGCACATAGATTAACACTATCAGATTTTGTTTAAAAAATATACATTGTCGTCTCTATACACCAACTCTACAAGTTCGTAAAGTTATTGTTAGAAAATACTTATAAGCGAACAACATTTGCTCTCCCGACAAAATTTAGTCACGGGGTACCCGCCGCCGTATTGCGCAAATACCAGGCTAGTATTTTAATAAGCTTTTTTGAAACATTACACATTTTCAAAGTTTTTATAAGCAAGGGATGGGTGTAAGGAAACAATATACGTATAGTTAAAAGGAAAGTACATGATAAAATACATAATAATAAAGTAGGGCATAGTATCTTTTCAGCCACGACATAAACCATTTATTTCTTCTTCTTCTCCTTCTTCTTTTTCTTGTTTCATGCCATCACAGACAAACCCTGATTTAATCCAACTCTATCATAATCCAATCAATAGCTACACGAAAGCTAATTCAATACTAAATTATCGCTAACATACCTCTTTATCAGAGAATATTCGCTAATAATCTGTTGAAAAAAATATCTACATTTCTTATATTGTTAACTACATAATTATAAATTTAAAAATTACCTATTTGTTATAATTTAATCTAAGCCTAATACTACAAATAAAATATAATTTTCATAATATGGTACAAATATAATTTGAAAACGATGAGTACATATTTCATTGTTTCATGGAATAACTTAATATATATGTGAAATGTCGATAAATTTATGTATATATGTATATAATTTGTATTACAATTGATTATGAGCAAAAGGAGTGTTTTTATGGTGCAACATCTGAATCTGTTATAAATCGTCAAGAAAATCATTTTGGCACATAGATTAACACTATCAGATTTTGTTAAAAAAATATACATTGTCTTCGCTATACAACAACTCTACAAGTTCGTAAAGTTATTGTTAGAAAATACTTATAAACGAACAACATTTGCAAGCCAGACAAAATTTAGTCACGGGGTACCCGTCGTCGTAACGCCAAATACCGTCCTAGTATTTTATTAAGCATTTTTAAAAGTTTGTACATTTTCAATGTTTTTATAAGTAGGGGAAGGGTGTAAGGAAACAAAATATGTATAGTTGAAGGAAAGGTGCACGATAAAAGACATAATAATAAAGTAGGGCATAGTATCTTTTCGACCATGATATAAACCCTTTCTTTCTTCTTATT
>BQNB010001791.1:105788-133523 GCA_026074375.1 Tanacetum coccineum | reverse complement strand
AAGCAAACGCGTACAATACTAAAAATAAATAGCATAGTTATCGACGTCGTCAAAGACTTGAAAACACAGAGTGTTATATGATTGATACAGGACCATTCCCATTTTGGATAACCTCCCAGATTGGATAGTCTGTATGAGCCAAATAGTGCTCCATCTTCATAGCCCATATATCATATTCTCCCTTTTTAAGAATAGGGAGCTTGATAGTTGAAACTGTATGAGGAGTTTGTTGGGTTGGTGTTTGTGATGATGATGGTGGTGGTGGTGGTGGTGGAATTTCATCTTGTGATGTTGATACAGACATGTTGAGGGTTTATTGCTGGATTTGATTGTTCTTCTTATTCAGAGTTTCTCACAGGCTCTGATACCACTTGTGAGTCCCTAAACGAATAGATCTCTGCAGCCTATTAAGGTTGATAGCCAAGATGTATAAATACAACTGACTATATAGAAACACTGATTATGAATACTATGTGTTAATGCGGAATCTTAACACAAGTACTAAGAAAAACAATGTATAACTAAATAACAACTTCTATTAACCTGCTTTGAACAATTACAGATTACTAACTATTTTAGATATGATATTGTATGAGATTTCTTGAGGTCGTCTGACTATGATAAGAGAAATCCTTTTATAGACTAAGGATAAACTCTCACAAGCTTACAAATCGCTAACAGATAACACATATCTTTTCCTAGAATATCTCATACATATCTCATAAACGGTACTAACTATTTTCTAACTAACGGTACTAACTATTTGATCAGTACTTACATTTTGTACTGTCAGTACTAACTATAACTAACAGTACTAACTATTTGTACTGTCGGTACTAACTTACTAAAACATAAATCCTAACAGGTTTAATTTGGGTTATATACTATAATTTAGGGAATGAATATCCATAAGAGTTATATTACAAGTATAATTTCCTAAAAAACAATTTTATATATAAAGTGTGTTTGATGGAGCTTATGACCGGCCCCCTAATTAGGGGTGGGCTTGGTTGGGCTTTTGTTTGCAAATTTGATGAATTACTTGGTTTCGAGCCCAATAACCTATTTAACTCGATAATTCTTATAATAACGCGATTTCTTCGACACGGTTTTTGGCTAAACTCGAATAAAAGATGGAAAATAATAAAAATAAAATAAATTAAGCTCTCATGGCTAAATATGGCTTTCGTTGATTTCTCGATCGATAAAACGAATGATTTAAATTGTACGATTCGCGAGGGTTTTTAAATTGACGATTTTGATAAAAATCGGCTAAAATAATGAAAATGAATTAATTAACTTTATAAAATAGATAAAAATGAATTAATTAACTTTATAAAATAGATACGAGATTAGTAATAGTAGTGACCTTAAATACGGGGTTTTACACATAGGCTTAACATAGATTAGAATTAACATAGTTTAAATTAACTTAGCTTAGTTAACCAAAATATTGATAGAACTATAGATTAACGTTCTCGCTCTTAGTGATCGACACCCTACTTACCAACGAAACTACATCTGATCGGGTACACTGCCCGTTAAAGTGTTGTTTTAGGTTAAGTCGGCAAAATATAAATGTAAAACTTGATAACTATAATAACAACCTATACGACGACACATCAAAGCTGCAAATTGCCATCTTGGCCAATAAGCCATTTTTCCTCACCTCTCACTGAATCGGACAATATCACATGGTGTTATTCTTTTACAGAGTAGCTGGAAACTAAGTCTAGACCTCGTGAGAAACAAGGTTAATGTCTTACATCCTCGAGTCATTGGGATAGTTCGTCATGATCATCGTACACCAATAACATTGATCCATGTGGACGCTTCTCGATCATGGTCACATCTAACATTTGTACGCCGACAAATGTATGTAAGACTCAACATGTCATTCCTAACATATTTCTTGTCTTACAATAATTGTCATCAATATCTTGGTATCCCTTCATGATAATCAGTTAAGGACTCTCCTTTAGAATGCATCTTTCTTTCATTCGTGGATTCAAAATACACTAACTATAACTTCATGGTAAGGTCTCGTACGATTTTCATGAGTCTTGGACATTACTTCTCTTGTCATACAATATACTAATCTATCACATGATTACTATCGTACAAAACCAAGAATAAGAGGAGGGTTTAGAGAGAGAAAGTAGAATGGAGGATTGAATATCTTGTAAGAAAAGAAAACAACCAACCCCTTCTCCTTGTGTGGAGAAGGGTATATATAATTAACAATGCATAAGTTGAATGCCTAGGTTAAGTGTTCATGGGTCGGGCTCGGCTTTGATTGGGCTTTTGGCCCGTAACACGTACAAGATTAGATTAAACCTTGAGCCCGTAATCCCGACTAGCCTATTACATGATATACAAAGTTCCTAAAATGTAAAGACCCGACATATTACATAATGACTTTTACTTACTTTGTTTGACTTAATATTTTTAGGGTAACAACTTCCGATCTTGGGCAATTGATTGAGCTCGTATCAAGAAGTGGTAGGAGTTAACCATCACTATATCATTGACTCCCTGATGATTCTTCTTCCGGGAGAACCATTGAGCCTCACTTACCCCTTGAATATATTATATTTTCTATGTGTCAATGAATCTAAGAGAGTATTAGTCTAGTCGATTTAGTAATACTGAATGATAGGCTTAGCTAAGTCTTGACTCACTCAGCGTAGCATTCAACGATGCACTTCATTTTGTACTTGCAATAGAATGGAATTAGATACACAAATATGAACTTGTGACTCCTTGTTACTGATCCTCCTAAGTCTATGAGAATGTTAGTTCAAGCCTCTTAAACCGCGACGTATTTGCGCGTTTCCTGATTTGAGACTTCAGGCTCCAAATCTTTTAAGTCACATGGCTTTAATATTTCTCTACAACCACAAAATCGACATGCCAGATTGTGTCACTTAAAGCTGTTAGGTTATCATTTCATCACCTCAAAACACAAAATAAGAGAAAAATCTTAGAGAGAGACAAAAGAAAGAAAATGGTGACTTCCACTAGAAAGAAAATGAGAAGAAACACCCTTCACCTTGTGTGGTGAGGGGTATTTATAGTACAAGAGACATAATAACCCTAGTTGGGTCGTTTAGGCCTAAAGGGCTTTCTACTTGGGCTTTAGCTCGATACCTAGGCCCAATTAGCTTAAATGAATTCCCATAAACTACGTTTTTCTTATACAAGGCTTGGGAATAATAATGACCATCACTTTACATAAAAACACGGCTAACAATCTCCCCTTAAGGGGTGGTCATTGAATTGTGGATCACTTCTTGTGACGTCTTGAGTCTTGGAGCCTTGTGTTCTTAGGAATTCTTTTAAAGATACTTTTGCATGCTTGTGATCTTGGATCTTGAACTTTAACTTGATATTCTTTGACAAAATACTAATATGGTGGTCTTTGGCCTTGATTTGTCTTGACTACTAAGATCTCTGAATCTTTATCCTTGAATCTTTATGCCTCCTTGCGATATTTTATTTCCACCCTCATTCTTAAGGTCTTGAAAGCTTGATAACAATCTCCCTCAAAATTTCTTTGACATGATTACTTATACCACATAATGGAAGGAGTAGTACTTGATTCACTTGTAAGATATATCTTTGTTATTGCCCAACAATCTTGTCGATAATGTTCTTTTTGAGGAAGTGCTTGTACATTAGAGATTGCAGAAGACTTTGACACATGTACTTGAGCTTTCATTATGTATTTATCTTTGTCGATTAAGCATGACGTGGTGAATCTTGACTCCGCTAGAATGAGGTTGTAACGCCGTTAGTTATACCTAAAAATTGATGTTAGTGATAAACAGCAAATATAGACGAATATGGCTTTGTCATTCGGCTCAAGTTCGGTTACATTAACCTCCGATTCTGTGAGGATCGTTTTATAGTATAAATATTGTACCTGTGATCAGGTAGGTTCAATTTAGAAGAACCTCCTTGACAGTGTTTCCAGCTAAAAGTATTAGATCCTCTAACGAGATTGCATTAGATTCACCGTACTTGCTTGTTCTCATTACCAGAACATCTCAAAGCAGACAACACGGTAAGAGTGAATCAGATAGTTACTATCTTTCTGATTGAGTGGTTAATTCATATACTGGACCAAAATTGATATCCAGTTAACACAAGCTTGATTCATTTAGAATCTCGCAAGTCACCTACCGTAGAGTTGTTTGATGTTGACTCTGGAAGGATTTCTATTCATCACTGTGAGTACTAAAGAGTATCACTCTAAATGTTCTGGAAATTATCACAAGGATAATGCGTAGGACTCTTTTATACCAAATGTTGTATAATGATGTACGACATTTTGTATATTGGAAATTGTGTCCTAGTGAGATTTTTTATTAATCTCGATGTCTCTGGACTCTATAAGTACACATTTGTTATTTGGTAATTGGAGGCTGGAGCAGACTGCCACCTTTTCAATATAAACGATCTCGGAGTGAGAAAGTTGATAGAAACGTGTTGATCTCCGTGAGAAATGAAACAAACTTCTTTAAAGTGAAGCCTTAGTAGCTGGGATGGGTTATGCTTTGCATCACTGGGTTCATGATGACTTGTCTTCAATACCAGAATATCATTGTGATTACCGATAGATTATGCATTGACCCGGTTTCTGCCTAAGGTTGTATAGAGGGCTTCTTTCTTTTCACCCTTTATCCTTACATTTATTTTTAATTCTTTAACCGCTTAAATGTTAAACCAACGCATCCTCATTATCACCTTGTTAGGTTTGTTCCGGAGATAACTCATGCCTTCGATAACATTATTCCCGATCTCACTTTGCTTCTTTTTTCAATCATACCTAAGGACTTCTACTCTATGTAATGGAGTTTTCCTCGGTAGATCCCTCCGGTTCTGGCTGGATCATGGGACAAAAATACCAATCCTTAACAGCCTTATAACACCGTAAGAAACAACAGTTGGTCGGTCTTTGGGTATTGCCATGAAGATCCATAAAACCATTTGAAAATATCAATCAACATGTCTGAGAAATCATTCAAGACACATTGAGACTTTCCAGAGTTACCAAAAAGCTCCCCCTACACATATGCACCATATTATGAAAGAGTTTTGCACATGCGAGGTTTGGGAACGCGCTTATAGATTAAAGATCGTATCCATATTAAGCTTTATTGATCACTTTTTAATCACTATTCTCCCCCTCAAAAATTGCATATGTGGTGACAATTTAGTGAATTAAAAACAAGTTAATGCCCGTTAATTCACATGATCTAACTAAGTCTTGGGAGAACATGAGAGCATGCAGAATGAATCTTATTATTATACTCCCCCTCAATAATAGATTAGAGTGAAAACTTGGAGTGGGAGTTTGTTGAGCACACAATTTTGAAAGATTTTGAAATTTCTTTTTGATGAAAATATCTTGAAAATTTATGCTCAACAAGAAAATGATTTTTGATTTATCTGATTAATTATCATTTTTCTTGGGTGTTCTCTTGAGCATTGAAAACTTGGTATGTTTGTAATTGCTCAGTATTGCTCAAGACCAAGAATTTTAAGACAACTTCCTACCTTCCTTCTAATTTAATAAGTCAAATCCTCCCTCTCTCAACCCCTCCACACACACCAACACTACCCACACCCCCCCAACCACCTAACTAACCCCCCAAAACCCCACCCCCCCCCCTCTTCTCTTGAGCATTCAAAACTTTGAATGTTTATATGACTTTGCTCAAGACCAAGAAGAGGTGAACTTCCCGTTGTTTAGGATAAATGTACATAAATGAACATTTTCCTTTCTTTGGAGACTGAGTCCTAAGCTGACATTTACTTAGAAGTCGTAGAGAAAAAGTGAAAGGACATGTTTTGAAAGCATTTAAAAACTCTCGCTCGAACTTCATTTATTCGCTCGTGTTAATATTAATCAACATTTCTAGGTGCGCAAATGTTATCGATTGTCGAGAGACATGTCGGAGAATATTAAATTTGTTATTTTTGAAATTTTTCGATTTTATATTTTGTTTTTCTAGATTTTATATTTTTGTATTTTCTTTTTCTTGGTTTTATATTTTTGTATTTTCTTTTTCAAAAATATTTATAAATCAAAATAAAGAGAAAGATCAAAAATATTTACAAGTCAAAGTTTCCATCAGCAGTGATAGTTGTTGCGAGAGTTGAAGTAGATGAAGTGGAATCTTGTTGTTATTGACGTTTATCAGATGCATCAGCAGTAGTAACAGCTGAAGACTTTGAAACAACTTGATTTTCTCCATTGACTTTGAAACAACTCTATCATTGACTTTATGATTATCATTATATTTTGCTGCAGGAACCTCTGTTTATGTTGTGGTGAGAGGCTTGAACCGTTGTGTTCAAACATCATTATTCTGATTAGTTTTGAATCCATTTCAACACTGGTTTCTGAGATATCAGCCTTTTTAGCAACCACACTCGGAGATTATCTGGCTTGACATTGTTATATGTGCCTTCTGAACATTGATTGATGTACCTGCACTTGATTGATGTACCTGCACTTAAATCCAGAGTTTGTTTGCATTCATGAATATTAGGGATATCTACATTTGAACCATGTATGGGTTTACTGTCATCCTTGCTTGTACAAGAAGCGAGTATCTTTCCCGAACCTACATAAGACCAACAGTTTTAAAAATTCTACCCATGCGTTTCCATCTAAGATCAGATCTAGGAGATGTTTTCTCATATACAGCAAAAGTCTTATTAGGAGAAAGTCTATGTCCTATGAATATTTGCCTTACAGTTTTTTGAGTATGACGTTTCTATTCGACGGGT
The DNA here is from genome assembly GCA_026074375.1 of Tanacetum coccineum. Taxonomy (NCBI): domain Eukaryota; kingdom Viridiplantae; phylum Streptophyta; class Magnoliopsida; order Asterales; family Asteraceae; genus Tanacetum; species Tanacetum coccineum. The sequence continues at coordinate 126,722 of BQNB010001791.1, read as the reverse complement.
TTTTTACTGTTTCTAGTCTTGTTGGATTAAATCTTAGCATGAGAATTCACTTCTTTTAGGAAGTTTGTTATACAAGCATCATGATTTGCATTAAAGACATGCTTATGACATGTAGAACAAACAAAATGTTTAGAATCTGAGAAAGAATTAGAATTCTTAGAGTGATCTGCTATGGGCACGTCTATTTTTGTTACACAACCACTCTTAGATACAAGCAAACTCCTAGTTGAGTGATTAGTGCTCCTAGGTTTTGGTTTGCTATCATCAGGAGTTCTTTGAAATCTAGCAGAAGGCATCACACTAGTTTTTGAGTTCCTATCTCTTTCTTGTGTCTTTTTCCTAGCTTCTTCTAGATAGTGATTATGAACCATGTTATTTAAACTAAATCTTGGCAAGTTCTTAGAACTATTCCTAGATGAGCTAGATGCAATCATATGATTGGGTTTTGAAAAAGCGGATTCACTTCTCTTAGGCAAATAGTGTTGAGTTATTGGTCTTGACAAATTATGATTCACATCAACTTGGGAGGCAGACCATGGTTTTGACATTTGAGGCCTTTCAGATTTAAACGCATTCAGTTGTCTAACAACTGATTGGTTTCGTAGTGATTGTAAAACCGGTTTCCCTAAGACTGATGTTTTAGAAAACTTAGTATCTACACTATTTCCTCTTAACTTCCTTAAGTCATTTTTTAAAGCAGCAATTGCAAAAATCTTTTCCTAAATCTGAGCTTTTAAATCCGCATTATTAGCAAGCAAAGAAGTTTTCTGTTCTATAGTCTTAGATCTCGTAATTTTAACAGAATCATACAAATCTTTGTAATGCTTTTTCAAAGTCTCGTTTTCCTTAAGTAATTTAGCCACAGTATGTTCTAATTCGATGTTCATCGTTTCAAGTACATCAATTTCCTTTTTAATCTTGGCTTTATTACGTGTTTCATTCAAAATTTGACCATGTTGCCCTGATTTTAAAGCTTGATTTTGATATTTAAGTTCAAGAGCAATACAATGTGCTTCCATTCTTGAAAAATCTTTTTTGAAATTGGGCAACGGTCTTTTTAAGTAAAATATTTTCAGACTCAAGAGATTGACTTGAAAATTCAGTTGTCTTATTATCAAGTGATGAATCAAGCATAGATCATTTAACTTGACATTGTTTAGTATACTGGTCACCTTACCTTCAGTAATGATTTCAGATTTCTCAGTATGTTGTTGTCCTGTAGCAAAGATATTACATTCAGCAGTCAATTATACCTCAGCCATTGGCTCTTCGTCGTATATGGGTTTGATATATGCATTATCAGTATCTGCATCATTCCCAGATCTACTGCTTGTATCTTGCTTTTTTGAGTCTACCTCACTGCTTTCTGTAACAACTAAACTAACATCCGATGCTTTCCCTATGTTGACCTTTCTCTCTTGAATAGTGGCCGGTGGATATCCTAAAGTAATGGTGGACCTAAAGAGTGCCATAGCTTTGTTGAGCCATTCAAGTGGATCATCGGTCGGAAGAAATAATGGTACCTTTTCTTCTAGCATCTGCTGCAGCTCTCTCTCTTGTAAATTTAAATTCGAAGATTCCATTTAATTTCGATGTGTGAAATGATATTCTAGGATCTTTAATGGATAAAGTGATGTGTTGTAGTTTTAAGAAATTTGAATGCATTGGATAACGTTTGTTATGAATCATAGTGATTTGTAACTTGAAAAGACAAACGGTGACCGACATTGATAACGAAGGACGAACTGTAAAAAACTATTTAAACTAAAAGGTTAATTAACTAAAAGTTTGAAAAATAAAAGAAACTAAAAAGTGAAAATAATAGAAAATTAAAAAGTTAAAATTAAAATTGTTTTAAAGTAAAAGGGCTATTACTAAAACTATTTTAAAACAAGGACTAATAGTATTATTATATATTAACTAAGGGTTTAGAGTTAAACTTTGTGAAATCAAAGGGTTAAGAATGAAATCTTTTGAAAGATTAAGGTTTAAAATGAAAACTTGAAATTTTAAATTATATTAAAAAATTATGCATGCACGGTATCATCTACTTCCTTGAGATATATAACATACAGTATTTTCTCATTTCATTGTCCCTCCTTTTTAGTCTCGTTTATGAATGATTTAAACAAAAATAAATATGCTACGATGATCTATGAAGGACCGCAATCGTAATGATATAAGTTAGAAGTCCCGCGAACAACCAAAGCTCGAAACCAAAAAAACGAAAACAAGTAAAAACAAACACGTTTTTCCCTTTTTTAATTATGTATAAACCGTTGAGTCTGTTCTTAGGTATAAATCGCCCTAGTTACTACGTATAAATCGCCACACTTTTGCTCGATGTGTAAATCGCCTTCATTTCTTCGATGTATAAATCGCCGTATAGAATAATGTATAAATCGCCCTATACTTTGATGTATAAACCGTCGTATAGAAGATGGTATAAATCGCCCTATATCTTGATGGTATAAATCGCCATAGTTTTTTTGTATAAATCACCAACCTTAGGTATAAATAGCCGCGTATAAATCTCCCAATACAAATAAAAACGTACCATGGTCCTTTTTGTGGTCCTTGTACACTCTTGTCTACACCTCAATGAAAACCAACAAAAAATGTCATTGTGTCCAAACCGTGGACCACACAAAGAGAATAAGCCAATCAAAAGCTTGAATAAGATGTTTTTGATAAGCTTTAAGAACTAGCAAATAAGCCACGAGAGGAACAACAAAAGAAGCTTTAATAAGCTCGTAAATAAGCTGCGTTGAACTCGAAATAAGCTACGAGATAAGTTGACAAAAAAGTGTGAAACCTTTTAAATGAAAATAAACAAAGACTTAAAAAAAACCTAGAAAATAAGTCGTGACAAGTATAAGCTCAAAATAAGTTTTAATAAGTTGTCAAGTATAACTACCCGTAATTTTCATCAATGTAATTATCCATTTATTAAATTAGATGCACTGTAATATCCATCTATTATATATACACCACCTTTTTACAGGGAAATTTTTGCTTTATCTCATTATGCAACGTAACTTGCATCTCTAAAGTAAACGAGCTCACGCAACCTACCTATGCCAATTATATCTATGTTTATATCATGTAAACATCCTAATATGTCAAGTCTATATCTTAATATCATTTTTACCAAGTACATTATCCATTTAACATACCATTTACAACGTTATGTCAAAACAAACATTAAACGTTAAACGTTTATATCAAAACCCTAATTATATGTAATGTATACATATAAAATGAATGTGCAAGCCTTCAAGCATGTGTACAAGTGTACAATGCATAACATTTGAATTCTACTTTCCCTCCAAGTTAATGTACAAGTCATTTAAGCTCAATGTACAAATCCATGAAGCACAAATTCAAACTTTGCCATTTTCCTACCATTTTTGTTCTAGTTTCTTACCACCACTTAAACACAACTTACAAGCTCCTAATGCACAAATATTAAACCCTAAATCTAAACCCTAATTTCATTTTAAACCTAAAACTAAATCCTAAACCTTAAAACTAAACCCTAAACCTTAATCCTAAACCCTAATCTTAATCCTAAACCTTAAACTATCCTAAACCCTAACCCTAACTCGAATTAAAACCCTAAACCCTAAGCCAAAACCAAAACCAACCCGACATCCTTTATTTCTTTTTAAACCCATTTTTAAGCTAAGCTAGCTCCCTAACACCTCTATACCTCACCACCATGTCACCAAGCAGCTACCCAAGCACCTTACAAGTACCTCCATCACTTCCCTTGGTCACCAAGTCTTCTTGTCACCACCTTGCCACTCCATTGTAACCGAACTCCCTCAACACCATTCCACCTTGCATTGCTACCTTTATAGCCCACAATACTCATCACTAGCCTTCCTTAGTCACCACTCTACAACACTTTATCCTTACATCAAGATAACTTGGGCACTAAGGGTCATATGAGCCCTATATATAGCCGAAACACACACTCTTTCAATCACACCTAAAAAACTCATCACCGCACAAATGGAGTTCTAAATCAAACCAAGGAGGATCAAGAGAAGTCCCTAAGATCATAATAGAAGCCAAGAATCAAGAGAAGGAAGGTTTTAATTTATATCTAGGCATACGAACCCAAAAACCTCATTTCGACCCATTTTAGCTCAAGTAAGCTTATAATCTTGTTCCATAAACTTATAATCTGCTTTAAATCTTTCATAAGGTTTGTTAGATCCAATATAAACTCTTGTTTGATCCCTTGAACCACAAACCCATGCGTTTTTTGTTAAAACCCTAAAAACGACCCGTTTTAATTTTCTAGCTAAAGAATCCTTTTTCTAAACTTTTGTTACATTAGAACGCCATATTTTAGCTTATTCTATTAAGCCATGACCTGCAAAACTCTTTTGGATTTCAAAAATATCAAAATTATGAATTTTGGACTTAATTTGCAAATGTTTTCATGCATAGGGGTATATATCATAACTTTCTAAAATTTATAACTTGAGGGGCTGAAAATGTCATTTTCCTAAAGTTATAACTATAAGGACCTATCTTGCCAATTTTCAAAGTTAAAGGTTTAAATTATATATACTTTATATATAAAGGACTAAACTTGTAAAAGTTTATAAATCGAGGGTATATATTGCCATTTTTAAAAACTTATAAATATAAAATATAATATTTTTATATAAATTATAAAAATATATATTAATATTATAAGACTCGATTTTAATAAAACCCAATACATTTATCGCTATTAATCAACGATCGACGCATTATAAAACAATTACGTTATATAATTAACGTAATTTATCATCGACTAGCTTTTGAAGAAACATAAAATCTTATCGTATCACGTTACTAGGGAATTTCATGTGAAGGGTTCCATTTGGGTATCTGTTTTGACGAGTTTGCTGGGTTTACGATTTAAAGTGCCCTGGCTCCTCAAACGATACTACATGGCCTCTAGATTATGATAGCCCGAACAGTGATACAATATTTTCATAAATTAATAAATCAAAGTAATACGTTAAACTTTATGAAGTTTTGAAACCTAAATAATCAAACTAAGACTTGACATATTACCCCAGGTTGTGTGACGAAGCCGTTACTTTCAGTTGATATACTTTTGCCATCAATCAGATTTTTCTGTTAAGGTGAGTTCATAGCCTCGCATTTTAAATCTTCTAATGTTTTCATAAACCCGCGAGGGGGATACATGCTATAAACCATGAATACGAGTGTTTTTCCAACTGTATGCTATCCTGATATATTATTGCCTAAGTCCTTACTTTTGCCATTAAGACCCCACTATCATGAACCGTTAATTACTTTTCGGAGTAAGCGCGAATGTTGTGAATAGATCTATTTGGGACTGAACTCCCCCGTTGGTGTACCTATACTTTCTGGTAACCAAACGTACTTCATTTGAATCACTATGCGGGTGTTTGGCAAAGGCACCCGTTGGGGCAACTTCTTGTGATTATTGATTATCTCAAGGTCTCGGTGTCATGAGCTTAGGGCAATAATACTGTTTTCTATAATAATTGTACTCATTGCAATTATTACACTTATGGGTGTATAACAACGTAACCCACTATTAAACTTGTATTCAAACTATTTAACATAAACCTATGAATTTCACTCAACCTTTGTGTTGACTTTTTAGCATGTTTATCTCAGGTAACTGAGCATCTTATGGCACGGAGTGGCACGGACTTGAAGATGGCTAAACTGTTATCATTCAAACTTTATGTTTCTAGATGTTTGGGACCTCTCTTTTGTAAAAACTCTAATGAATAAATGAATGATAACTAAATTTTCCAAAAACGTCTCTTTACGATTCGTTTTCTATGATTATGACTGTTGTACTATGAAATAATACCCCAGATTAGCTTCCGCTGCTATATATGTCAAATCCCGAATAGTATGTAAAGTACATAACTATTATACTGTTATATAAATAACTTATGTTATTTACTGCTAGGTTGTTAACACAATGATGTCTTCTCCCAACCACCATACTTTTGATATTGAGGATGCTTTTTCCTCTAACTTTCCGAACTATATCCCGGCTTCCCCGGACTATGTCCCAGCTTCACTAGAAAATACTTATTCTAGCTCTTTAAATAACTTATTTGGTTTAGTTCCAAAAGCTTCACCAACTCTTTCACTTTTTCATAATGACCCCTATATGAAGGTCATGCATGCATATTACGCTAAAGAATCACCTATTCTACCGCCAACTATTGTGTACCCATCTTCAATGCTATCTCTATTGTTTAATCCTCAAGAATTCTTTATTTCTGAGGAATTATTACCACTTAAGAAATGAGGCCGTGACTGATCATCCTCCTCTACTTCTTCCCTACCTCAAGCATTTGAGATAGGAGAAAGCTCTCGTAAGATAACTCTAGAATGTCACGAGGAGCAAATTGAGGAAATTTTGAATCATCTAGATGAACTCTCTCTCGACCGCATTGAGCACATAGAAGATAAAATAGAAGGTCTTGTAAAAGGTCGGGTGATCATACAACAAGATTTTGACAATCTGGAAGCTGAACTCTAAAAGGCTCGTGCTCAAATTGCTAAACTTCAAAGAAAGCAAATGGGAAATAACAACAAGATTGCTCTGGCTCGCTTCAGGATTGCTAATCTAGAACAAATCATCGAAGATATCCAGGTTCGTCACCAAGCAAATAAGGAAAGTCTTCTGAATGCACTCTATGAGCACAAGAACAGCCAGGAAGGACCATCGAACTACTAGATTAAATACTAGTTATAGCTTTTAACCTAGCCACAGGATGTGTGGTATAAATAACAACACTTATGAAGGATCCCACTCTAGATAGATCTTTACTTCCTGTTAAGGATGGTGATTAACATATGTAATCACAACTAATCACAAGAGAGACTCTTGCTAAACAAAGCTAATGTCTATGCGGAAATTAGACAAAGCCTATAAGAAGAACAAGACTATTAAACTAAATGATCCTTCTATGGATTTCTATTGATTAACAAAGAGAAGAATGATGTTTTTCCCAATCCGTGTCCTTTATGGCCGTGGGTTAGGTTTCTTATATACTACCGAAACCCTAACAGCCTGTTACACAAAACGCGTCAAAGAGATATGCACTATCATTTCCTAAGATAGCTCAAGCATATCCTTATCCCTAACTAACTATACTACTAACCCGGACCAAACATAATACTACCAGGACTAACTATCATTCTACCAGCAGGACCATATTTGGTCTGCCAGCACTAACTATTAAGTTATCCTTACCAGTAGGAACTACATACCTACCAGTAGGAACTTATACTCTACCAGTAGGAACTACATACCTACTAGTAGTAACTAACTATTACAATATTCCTAACAATCCTCCCCTAAACTTGAATTTGACGTAGTTAACTTCAAGTTTCTAGATAGATCTTTCAGTGGACGCTTGAGGATTGAACAACAACATCTTTAAACCGTGTAAACAACAACTCTAATCTGCATGAATCTTGATAAGAACACTTGAATACTTCTGCACATATCAGCTGAATGTATATTTGGCAAGCAGATTAGTCTTCATATGTAACCACCTCAGCAACAATGACAATTAGGTACATAGTGTCAGCTACATCAATTCAGGGTTACATACTATTCTCATCACATCCCATGGTGTGTTAACTCCGGGGAGAGGTGAATCGAAGAAAAGTAATGGATTTATGAAGCCTTTACCAAGTAGCCATTAACTCTTGGGCTAGCTAATCCTTTGGTGGAATCATGACATCACCCTGGTGAATTAGAAACCAGTCCAACTCTTAGAACATGAATCATTGGTGAATTGGAATACCCTAATGATTTTTGGCAAATCATCACAGCCATAAACGGATTTTATTAGCCTTTACCACATAGCCGTTTGCTTGTGGGCTAGACAATCCTTGGGACCCAGAAAGGGTTGCTCCCATGGTGGATTGCAAACCATCTCAACTAATTGGTACTTCAAACATTGGCCAGTTGAGTGACCCTATGGTTTTAAGCAAACCATTATAGCTATATCAATTCATTCTAGCCTAAAAGACCTGGGAATTGAAACCATAGTTCAATTATTTCTAGCCTGAGAGGCCTGGTAATTGAGAACCATGTAACTCTCAGCAAATTAAGCATGGGTGAGTTAAAGACCCTATAGTTTTGAGCAAACTATTAAAGCTATCAACGGATTTAAGAGTCACACCAGAGCCGTACCCTCATGGTGAATCAACTCTTTCTAGTCTGTGAGACATGGTGAGTTGAACACCATTTGTTGTGTGGTGGTTAACCAACACCCAAACCCTAAAAATATTTTTATTTATAGACCATGTGTGCCTGAAACAAAAACAACTTTGCACACCAAAGACTCAAAACTTATTTGAACAGTTTGCAAAAGCTTGTCAGTTGCCAAAATCCTTGTAACAAAACAAAAAATAAAAACCATTGAAGACAAACTACACAAAAGAGAGGTATATGAAGGTCATGCATGCATATTACGCTAAAGAGTCACCTATTCTACAGTTTGCTCTCCTCCTTCGTCTTGGTCAGAATCACTCACAACCACCTTCCTTTTCTTGGGTTTTGCCTCCATTGCTTTGACTTTCTTGACCAACTTTCCCACCACATCCTTAAATAGCTTCTTGTGTGCCTGGAGCTCAGTTTCCAAAGAATTTACCTTCTGCACAAGAGTAGAAACTACAGAGGACAAAGTAGTTAGTGTAATAAGGTCCTTTGCACCTCCTAAAGTGTGACCTGTAGGGGGAGTTTGAGTGGACCTTGGTGGAGATGCATGGAAAGAACCTCCCAAAGGTTCATCTTCCACATTGGTGGAAGTGAAGGGTTCATCATCAGTCTCATGGGTTCGTGAGAAGGAAGCAATGTTTGGGTCTGAACTTTGACCATGCTCAAAGACTGGAGCAATAGGGTCAGAAGTTGGTTGTCTTGGGGGTGTAGACAAATGGTCTTGAGGTTGGTCAGGTTCAGGCCTAGTCTCAGGTATAGTTTCAGGTATGGGTGGTGGGACAGCTTGTGCAGCTACCCCTGCACCTTCACCTGCTGGAGCTTGGGAAAGCATAGCAGCTAAAAGTGGCATAGGTTGCCCCTCAAAGTTGAGCTTCATATTAGCAAAAAGTTTACTAGACAGCTTGAACACACGGTATTGACTTGCAATTCTAGTTTCTATACCCAAAATGGTTTGAAGAAATCTAGGAAACATTAAGAACTTTTTAGCATTTCCTATGTTACTAACCATCCCTTTAAAAATGTAGCTAGACCAGTTAAACTTTCTCCCATCAGATAGACAAATAAGAGCAACAGCAAGTGAACTACCAAATTGATCCCAACTACCAGACTTGGTACTGAGACAGTGAAGAATGGTGTGGACCAAAAACCTCCATTGAGGTGAAAACTTGTTCTTGTAAAAGGTTAACTTGCCTTCAGTGACATACCCAAGGTTATCCATTCCAGAATAGATTTCCGCAATGGGTAAATCATCAATACCACCATCATCAGCTAATTGAAGTTGACTTCTTACTGAGTCCTCAGTAATGGTGTAGGGAGTCTCATCAATGGTAGCTAGGATAGCTGGGGGACCTAACTCAGGAGACCTGAGTGTAGCCGTAGACCAGAATTGTTTGACTAATGAGTCAAAGATGATGGGGTCATTTGTGAGAGCATACCTTATGTGAGAAGCCCTCAAGAAGTCAAGAATCTGATGATAATCATCACTTCCTGTGGGTTTTTGCAAATAACCCACTTTGTTGTGTTCGTCCCTGTATCTTAGTGCGGCCATTGATGATTTTGAAATAGGGTTGAGATTTTGTGCTGGGTGTAGATCGCAATTGAGAGTTGATACTGGTAGAGAGTGGTAATTTAATTTATATAGAGTAATGATCTCAATTTCTATTGGACCGTTTGGAAATTAGGGTTTTATGGAAAAAGTAACTGTTAAAATGTGAGAAAACAGTAATTATCCATTTAAATAGGAAACCCTTTGACGAATAAAATGCCAAAAATATCGTAACGGTAACTTTTAATGAAGATAAAACTCAATTTAATCTACCAGCACGAACGGACATAACCAGCACAAAGAAAAGTCAACCAGAAGGAAAATTAACATTACCAGTAGGAAGTGGTCAACCAGTAGGAAAAATGGAAACTACCAGTAGGAACTCTGGTAACACCAGAGGGAACACTTGAACTACCAGTATGAACTCTTTTTCATCAAAATAAGGCCACCTGGTCCATGTAGAACACTAGAAAATCACTAATCCACCCTCTTGAACCATTAGTCTGCAAAAGGTGAGGCCAATACACACAAAACATATACAATAAAATGGAAAGGAAAATTAACTATCAGAATGAACTAATTACAGACAAGCAAGAGGAACTAAAACTACCAGTAGAAAAAGTTAAAACTACCAGGAGAAAAATACAACTACTAGGAGAAACATAGTGTAGCAAGAAAAACTAAGTTGTAAAAAAAATATTTTAAAAACCAACTTTTTAGAAAATTTTACAACAAGAGTCCTCCCCTTGGACTCAAATCCTCCCCTCAATCATAGTATCTATGGATTGAGCATCCCAATGTTAACCACAAGATGAGTAAACCTAGGTCCATCAAATGCCAAAACCTAGGTCCAGATCAAATGTCCTTGGTTAACCAATCAGCCACATTAGAATCATCCAGTATGTATTTAAAAGCACTTGAAAATAATTTTCTTTTAATTAGTCATCCTCATTATGAAATAAATTCCTAAATTTTTCTATGTGCTTAGTCCGTTGGTGAAAAACTGGGTTTTTAACTATGCAAATGGTACTTTGGTTATCAATAAAGATTTTGGTATTCATAAAGTTATACCCATAATCTAACAACTGATTTTGTATCCAAAGTACCTGACCACAACAGTTAGCAGCAACAACATACTCAGCTTCAGTGGAAGAGGTAGCCACAATTGTTTGCTTCTTGCATTGCCATGAGATCAACCTCCTACCTAGAAACTGACATCCACCAGTTGTGGATTTCCTATCCTTATTTTCCCCAGCATAATCACTGTCACTATAAGCTTCAAGCACAAAAGGTGACTCTCTAGGGTACCATAAGCCCAACCTAGGTTGGCCTTTAAGATACTTGAAAATCTTCTTCACTGCTTCCAAATTTGAAGTAGTAGGAGTGACTTGATTCCTTGAACAAGCACTGACTGCAAACATTATATCAGGCCTTGAAGCTGTCAAGTACATTAGTGAACCTATCATGGATCTGTACAAATGTACATTTACAGGACTATCAGGTTCATTCTTGGACTTAGGCTTTGGAGCTTCATAGGGTGTAGTGGCAGTCCTGACACACTCCAAATCAAACTTCTTCAGGATCTCTTGCACATACTTGTCTTGGCTGATAAAAATTCCATCAGGTCTTTGCTGAACTTGTAATCCTAGGAAGAAAGTAAGTATCTCTCACCATAGCACACATTTCCAATTCCCTTCCCTTTATATCAAGGCTCAAATATTCTCACAGCCAGGCATTCTTTCTTTGTAGATCCAAAGATTATGTCATCTAAATAAAACTTGTACAAAGATGATATCTCTTTTGTTTCTCTTTAAGAAAGAGAGTCTTGTCATGGGCCTCTTCGGTAACTATGTGTTCAGCAAAAAGGTAGAAAGGGTTTGCATACCAGCTCTGGTAATATATGACGGTACCATATAGAGCATTGACTAACCTTTGTAGACCTTATTGGGATGTTGATGAATCCACAATCCCTAGGTTGAGTGAGCATCTACTTCCTCATCAATTCTTTCCCATAAAGAAAACGCACTCTTACATCCATTTGTATAAACCATAAATTCTCAATGTAAGAGGCAAATGCTAATAATAATTCTTGATTGCCTCTATTCTGCACAACTTGGAGCAAAGACTTCATCATAATCAATGCCTTCCCCTCCTGTCTGTGTCCGTTGAGCAACAAGTTCTTAAGCCTTTTGTTTTTCATTACTGACTAACAATCCCACCTGGCATATCTCTTATTTTGAGTATCCACTTAGCCCAATAGCATGTTTACCTCAGGCAAATCAACAAGAACCCAAAATACAATTTCTTGGAAACTTGAACTGTAGCATTGTCTTCCTGCATACATCAACCCAAGCTTTGGATCTTCAAGGGCCGGAGCTACACTTCTTGGTTTCAACTTGAAAAGAAAACAAGCAAATAGACAATTTGAAAGTCTGTATGATTTCTCTCTGTTTGGTCATAAACTATAATTGAAAAAAGGCGATTCACCAGTAGTAGTCTTATTGACCTTCTTTTCGTTTGCACAGCTGAAAGTATGATCCCCAAATAATCAGAGATTGGGATGAATTGTATTGATTTGCTTAGTTGCCAGCAAGGACTGACTTCCACAGTTGATGCTAAATTTTTAGATGTCACACGTCGAAACTCATCATCCATAGGATAAGAAAGAAAATACCAGGCGATGGTCATTATATCCAAGTCTAATAGACTGTGGAATCTTGTTGTAATGCTGCAACCATCAAAGAATGAGTCAGTTGGACTACCAGTAGAACTGGAACACCACCAGTAGGAACTGAAACATCACTAGGAGAAATCGTTGTATCACCAGAAGGAACTGGGATGTTACCAGTAGGAACTATTTTTGTACTTGCTCTCTTCTGAAGTTCCTCAGCATCTTTTGCATCAGAGGTGGCTCTGTGTTCCTGACCTTTCAGCCTTGCAAGCTCCTGTTGAAAATTTTCTTCAGCAGAATCAAGAGGAGAATCATCAACTTCATCACTAGAAGTATCTTTAGGCTCAGCCTCTTGAATGCTGTGTGATGGATAAGAAGGGACAATGGTGACTTATTCATCATATTCTGAGTCTGAATCAGCATCTTGTGTACCTGCAGGGTTAGTTGAAGTTTTTTGTGTTCCTGCAGATTGGTTAGCTTTATCATGTTTATAGCCTAAAGTATCAGTCAAATAATCGAGGTCAAAATACCATTCATGACCAAGACCCTGTACATTAGGTTTTTCCTCAAGATACCTCAGATTCACAGTCTCTTCTACCCTTTTATTAGGTACATTGTACACCTTGTAGGCTCTATTACATGCAGAGTATCCAACAATGTAGCCTTCATCAGCCTTGTCATCAAACTTTCCCAAATGATCATTTGTGTTTAGAATGGTCACATGACACCCAAAGGGATTAAAATGACTGACTGAAGGAATGTTCCCAGTCAATAAGGCATAGGGTGTCTTATTATGAGGACTAGTTACCAACACTCTATTCAAGACAAAACAAGCAGTTTCCTTAACTTGCTTCAGTCGCCAAACATAGTAGGAAACTTAGAGTCAGCAGCCAACATATTTCTAGCGCCTCTATGAGGGTTCTATTATTATTCTCTCATCAACCCAGTTTTGCTGTAGGGTTTCTAGGCATTACAAAATCCCCCTCTTTAATTTAATCCCATTGTGACCTACAAAGTTCAAATAATATGAGCATATTTAAAACCTCTGTACATTATCCACATCTTATAACTTTTACCTTTTTGTTTAATTGGTTTTCTACAAATAATAAAGTCCTTAAGGATATGATAGTTCTCAAGATCCTTAAACTAAAAAGAAAACCCAACAAAAACCTGCTATATCATCAGTGATCAACAAATGCAGTAAATATGTTGTCACTGCTTTCGTAATAGTAGGGATTTAGGACCAAAGAGGTCCATATGAAGCAATTGCAAAAGGCTTAAAACTGGAGCACACGAAAACCAGCAGTTAATGGCCTTATAAGAGGCTTTGTGTTGCATGCCGTTACAACAAGCCAACACAGGTATGACAATTCTATGAAAAGTTTAGGGTGTATTCCACAAACTAAGTTACCCATTACCCAATCTGTTCATGTTTTTATAGTTCACATGAACCCAATCCTCCTATGCCATTTTCACAGATTCAATAACTGAGGCTTTGCCACTAAACAAGCCAAATTAAACCCCTGGGCGACTGATGATTAATACAGTTAATGGTGTAAAGATAATGTTTCCTTAGAACCCTAAGTACCCTACCAAACTTTCATTTGGACAGCATTAAGTCCTTGGATACACAAGATAATTCATTGTCGTGAAGAAACTCTATTCTTTCCTTGTCACAAATCAGAGAGATGGAGAACAAGTTTGAATTTGTTTAAGTTCCTTCACAATAGTAAGACTTTTCAAAATCTAGTTGGAGTTCTGATTGTCTCTTTTCCCGTAATCCGCTTCTATCCTTCACCCACCACCAAAAGTCACTTTTCCTCCTTGAAATTCTTGAAAGTCATCCAGTCTTTCCAAGTTACCTGTCATACTCTAGAACAAACCACTACAAAGATCCCTTCATCTTCAGCATCTGAAAATAAAGATTTTCCCTACATTATACAACATGGGAAAAGTTAGTAACTAAGGGGGACCCAAGCCATTTATGACTCTGGTACTGCCCTCGTGGATCTGAAAAGGTTGTTCCAAGAAGATGTATGCGATCCACTATTTTTACTTGGTTACCCCAGTATAAACCTTTTCTAATGTCTTTTTTCCAAGAAGAACCTGTTGAGGGCTTAAACAGTAGTTGCCCATCTCACACCCCCAACCCATATGTTTAAATGATAATAATACATTTGAGAGAACATATGGTGTATAAGTCTAAAATAAGAACTTGTTAGGTCTATTTAAATGGGGTAAATGGGGCATAAGGTCTAGCAGTACTTTTTCCACCAACCAGAGAGTTACTGATGTAGAGAATATAGTTATTTTGGTGATGAGTTGCGTTGATGATTGGAATGGTTGGAGGGCCTCTATCAGTAGGAACTGGAAAAGGCCTATTTTGCCTACCAGTAGGAACTGGTGCAGGCACCTTTGGCTTACCAGTAGGAACTAGTTGTGGTCTAGCAGGAGGAATATTTACTTTGCCAGTCCTAAGAAGTACAGCTTGTAGGACAAACTGATTTTGATGATTAACATTATTCCTACTATGTACAGGTCCCACCCCATTACCAACAGTCTTATTAGCCATTTGTTTCTCATAAAAATCACAATCCTTAATAAGATGATTACTACTACCACATACAAAACATAACTTAGAAACAGATGAAGCATTTTTCCTAAAATGACCTGCCTTTTTATTAAAATAACCATTCTTATTACAAGAGGTCCTAGAAGTGTTTTCATTCTTATCAGAACTATTACAAGAAAAACTAGGTAAATCCTAAGCAATAATGGGTTCTTAGATAGGTGTCCCAACATTGGACTCAATCTTAGCTTCACTCTCAGATGTGGATACACTGGAAGTTGATGCACAGGCGGTTGAATCATTTGAATTGGTCTCTGAAGATTTGACACTAGAATCACTAGAGGCAAAGTTATTTGTGTTGACCTCTGAAGACTTGTCACTGTTATCACAAGAGACAAAGTCATTAGACACAGAATTAGAGTCACCAGAGGTTGAGGACTTTGTACCATAAGACATTTGTGATTCATCCAAGTCAATGTGATCTTGATAGATGAAGTGTAGTCTCACCCAAGAAAAAAAGAGGTGGAGGCACAACTTTCATCTACAGCTTTGGCAAACCTTATTGAAAAGAGGTCTACCTTCCGACTTCTTTCAGAGTTATGTTAAATACACTAAATGCAGAGTCACCCATCCTAACTCATTTTAGTTTTTTTCCCTTATATAGTTATTAAATCCCAACCCACTGTTTTTCTAAACAGACATGGAACTATCAATTAGATCTGAATAATTTTTGTAGAGGATTCTCTCTCCACTTTTTCAATTTGTACTAAGTGATATTAAGTTTTGTCTGTAATTTCTTTCTTAGCATCTCAGCAATAGCATCTTAATCTTTCAGAATGTTTTAGGCAGATTAGTTGTATTTTTCTAGTTCAATAGACAACAGACCCTACTCTTGTCTTCAAGTGTCCAACTGAATTTTTCTGAAGAACATCACTTTTGTTTGTTCCAAGTTTTAAGTAGTTTTATATAGCTTGAACTTGTATAAAGTATTTACTATTTGTTTCTAATTTTCAATTATGCTGCTTTTGAAGTTCATTATACTTATTGTCACAACCAAAAGGGCAGTTATGTACCTCAGAAGTGACACCCATGAGAGCAAATTCTCCAGCATCACCTGCAGTACTGGCTTTCTTTGTGTCAGCTCCAGTGATCAAGTTGTATATCTTGGCAGCACCTTCTTCAATTGCATCCTCAGTATCACAACCAACAATCATACCAAACTCTTTAGAAGCAATAACTCCATCACTCTGACCATCATGCTCTGTCCAATCAACCAATGTATCAACAGTGATCAAGGCTTTGGAATCTTCTTCCTTCTTTCCAATCTCCTGAATCTTGAATGAGGAATATCTCTGCTTGTCATTTCCTCCCTTTGCCCTGCATTCTCTGGCAAAGTGGCCTCTTTGAAGACACTTGTAACATCTGACCTTCTTCTTGTTGAACCTAGCAGATTCCTTCTTATCAAAATCAATCTTCCTTCCAGCTTTCTGCTCAAACTTGTGTACTCTAACAGAAAGCATAGCCATTTGCCATTTCAAGTCCATCTCCTCCAGATCTATTTTTTCTATCTGTTCAAAATCTTCATAAGCCAGTTGTTGTTCTGGCTCAGTATCAGCAACAAAGGATTGAAGAACATCTTCAATTACATTACCAGATCTGTGAGACCCAGTCTTAGAGTTTGATGGAGCAGTGTAGGTAGATGAAGAATAGCTTAGACTATCTGCATATGACATCTTTTTTGCTAGCACCTGGTGTACTAACAAATTCCAGAATGGCTTGGACCTGCAGATTGGCTTGAGGAAAAAGTAGAGTATCCTTTGATATCTACCTCAAGAGTCTTTAACTTGTAGTACAAATCATCAAAAGAAAGAAGTTCAAGTCCACCTTTGGTTTTTAAGGTTAAAGCTACCTGAGACCATGATGAAGGCAAAGCTCTTAGAAACTTGAGATTAATATCTTCATCCTCTGGCTTAGCCTTGAGTTGGTTAAGCTGACTTAGAATCTTCTGTATCCTGTCATACCCTTTGTGCAATCCCTCTGCTTTACTAATTCTGAACTCTGAAAATTATTGCTTCAGCATAGACTTTCTCATCATCTTGGATAGTCTGCATTTCCCACCAAACTAAGCTTGACTGCATTCCATATATAATCTTTTATCATGGCTATATAATGAAATCAGCCAACCTGATCAACATGAATAGACTGAAGCAAGGTAGTTCTTGCCTTTGATTCCCTCTGAACAGCAATGTGTTCATCTGCAGTCGTTGGGGGAAGAATAATGACCCTTCCATCACGATCTCTTCCAGTCCTTTTCAAGCTGTTGCCATTTTGAATCACCTTCCAGATATGTCCAATCAATGTTTTTGATCCATTATTTCATCGATTCATAATAAGCCCAGACCTCAACTCATCCTTCTTCAAATAAGGAAACTTTGCATGTTGTTTGAGACAATTGTAAAATGATTTGAGTTTGAAATGTTTTATTATTGTTGAGCAAGTGGTTTTGGGGGCTTCACTAAGAACACTAGCTCATCGCTTTCATTGTCAGATCCTGCCATTTTAAAGGTGTAGAGAGGTGTTTGGTTGTGAGGTTTATAAGGATCTTAAATCTAGGAATATTCTTCTTATGAGAGACTCTCAACAAGCCTTTGATAACCACGTATTGGATCCTCCCACTCTGAGATAGATCTATGTACTTTACCTGCTGTAAGGATGTGAATAGCCTATGTAATTACAAGCTAAACACAAGAGAGACCCTCCTTGCTTAGAAAAGCTAATGGTCTACGCGGAATAATAGACACAACTAAAAAGAAGAACAGAACTGAAAAAAACTAAAAGATCCTTCTAAATGGATTTCAATTAATAAACAAGGAGAATTGGTGTTTTCTTTCCTCCTCTACCTCTTTTCCCTAAGACATGGGTTTCCTTTTTATAGTGTGAAAAACCCTAAACGCAAATCTACTAAAAACAGCGTAGAATAATAGCAAGAAAAAAAAAAATTTTATTCCTTCCAAATTTAGCTCAAGCTAACCTCATCTCTAACTTAACTAAAACCTTATCCTAAAATAACCCCATGTGACTCCCAACCACAGACTAAGTACTCTACCAGTAGGAACTAAACTAAGCCTACCAGGACTAACTCTGATAATAAACTTACCATCAGGAACTCTAAAGTTACCCTGCGTAGGCAAACTTATACTACCCTATCTGGAGGAACTACAACCTACTAGTAGAAACTAAGTATTACCAATTAGCCTAACGATACATGGAACCCAATTGTGCTCAAGGTGATAATCAATGTTTAAATAAATGAAGTTAAACCCCAACAGGGGGATGTGAATTAAAGTTGAAGTTGACAATATCCTTCACATTTGTTACACGGACTTTCTTCCGTATCACCACTTACCATGAGGTGTTTCTCCCCTTACTTTCTCCACCAAAAATGATTGACAAACCATTTTTGTATTAACGACCCCTACATCCTCCCACTTAGTAGCCGGTGGCATCCTCATACGGGATGGAACTATCACAATGCTTTAAATGTTTTATCAAAACATTAATGAAAGCCCGATTGAGATTTTCTCTTCTATTTACTTTCTCCAAGGACGAATGAATTCGGGGATCGAGTTAAGTTATGTGACTTGGTTACCAAAAACAAAGCGCTTTGTGGGAGGCACCCCATGATTATCCTTCTATTTTCTTTCTTCTTATTACTCCGATTGTGATGTGGGAAGGCTTGTACTCTTCCGTTAATTTGTTGTTGTTTGACGTGTGATTGTTTTGCAGGATTGACCAAAATTTTTTCAAGACTCTCATGTTGTGTGTTCGGTGTTTTGTCCCGGTCCACTCGAGCTTCCTAGCCTTTGCTTGCCATTAGTTTGGGGAAATCTGATATCCTAAAGATTATTATCGACTAACATTTATCTTTTAGCACACTTGATAAATGGCTAAAGATTTGTGTGATACTTTCTTTATGTTTGGATTATGCATTAGACTTTTTGAGTTCTAGTATGGGGTTTTTAAGTCTTAGGCTAGGAAATATTGAGGACAATGTTTAATTTTAGTATGGGGTAGTATATCTTCGATATAATCTCACCTACTTTTGCCCGTTGTTCTCACGTACCCCGTTTTCCCACCAAAATTTTCAAAAATGAAAAAAAATTAAAATTTTTCAAAAATAAAATAAGTGTTTTTGTCACAATTTTGACTTTCTTGCTGGGTAGAATAAGAGTAAATTTTGACCCGATCGAGTGTGTTGAGCTCTAGCTTGTTCCTTAACTTTTAGGATAAGCGTTCGCGGAAATTCGCAAAGAACGAAAAATGATAGAGTTAAGTATGAGTAGGATGCTAAACAAGGATTAGTTGGAAATCTTAAAAGCTCATGTATGTAATTTGTGACTTTTTCTCCCATAAGCTCTTAACCGGATTAATATACGTGCTGTTTTTGGAGATTAAACTTAAATCAACAACTTTTATGTAATATATAGAAAAATTTTTATTCTTAGTTCAAACTTATACTTGAATTTTTCAAAAGGAAGTCTTCTTTGAAATATATATATATATATATATATATATATATATATATATATATGATGATAAAAATAATAAAAGCTGTGGGCTGATAAAAGTTTACTACCTCTTGCCGGCTCACAACCGATGTGGTAGTCTTCTAAAGAAAGCCCATAGTAAGAATAAAAATCCGAGACTGATAAAAGTTTGCTGCATCTTGCCGGCTCACAACCGATGTTGCAGCCTTCTAAAAGGTCGAGGGTTACAATTGCATAAATGTTTAATATTAAGTTTAAATTAATAAATAGATTTCTTTTTGTTAAATTCAAATATGCTTTTGAACTTTGACTATTCTATTTTAAAAGCTATGCATATACGGGAAACCTGAGAGTTTTTGAAACCTAAGGTCCGTGAGTCCCGATACTAGTCTCTGTGGGGTGTCAAAAGCCTGGTCACTTAGCCGCAAGGTTGGGATGTGCCGAGACGAAAGTCGCTACATGGGATGATCTCGCCTTCAAATTCATTATTCTCGGGTGGAACGTGAAGCATAGTATTTTGCAAAAACGTTGATCCATGGTTGAAATTCAAAATAGCACATTCACTTAAGATATAGTAAATGTCGGGAGTAAAAAGTTCACAAGTTGCAAATATGAGTAGTGTTAGCATCTTTACTGATATTTAGCTGTGATTTCGTTTTAAGCTTGGTTTGGAGCAAGTGAAAAGTCGGGGACGATGAATTTATCCTTTTTGGGGCATTCTCGGATCGAAATGCATCTTGTTCTATGATCCCTAACAGTTATGGAAATAACGAAAGTCAAAATATTCTTAGTTTCTTAAAAAAAAGTTTTGAAAAATGGGAAAATGAGGTGTTTTATAACTTGTGATTTCTTAACTCTCTCTACAAAAATCTTTGCTACTTTTCAAAGATTTAGTTTGGGGAAGTTTTGAGGTATTTGGTTTTAAAGCATATAATATTGCGTGAGGACACACAATCGCTTAGTTTGGGGAATTTTGATATGTGAGAATACACATATCATTTGTATACCAAAAATAGCCCTTAAAAGATGAAATTGTGCATAAAATGCTTGTATATAGCTTGTTTTGTCTTGTGATTGTGTAGGTACAGATAGTGCAAATATCACAAGAAATCGGCCAAAATCAGACAAACACGGACACTAGAACGGATAGAGTGCACAAGAGCCAGAGATTTAATAGCAAGAAGGGTCAAAAAGTCAACCCATGGTCAACAAGTCAACTCTGGTCAAACTTATAAAGACAAAATTCCAAAATAACCAAAACAACCCCTTGAAGTTAAACCAAATTGCAAAAATAACCCTTAAACCCTAACACCGTTATCTTTTTATTAATAAAAGATAACGGTC